>BMAO01006902.1:0-53108 GCA_019973975.1 Trichonephila clavata | reverse complement strand
CGCGTGCCACTTACAACTTCTCCACCAAACTAAAAAAATATACAAAAGTGAATAAAATGTTACTTATAGCTTATTATGGGATATTTAAACGAAAAATATATTTTAAATGCAAGTTCTATATAGTGAAATGTAAAAAAAAAAAAAAAAAAAAATTGGTATAAACAAATAAAACATATATTTTACATATAAACTTATATAGTTTATTGTGATAATTTTTTACAGGATCAATCAGCTAGCTTAGGTACAAAATAAAAATAAGCAACTTGAAACATTCAATTTTAAATGATTATTAAGCAGTCAGTTCTTTCTTAATGTGGTTTTTTGAAATCTATAGTTTTTTTTACTAATCATTCTGGATTAGTTTCGTGAAGATGCTAACAAAATTATGCGTTTTTAGTTGCATATACAGTTAATTTTGAGTGATGTTTTGATTTAATTACGTTTCATAACAAAACATTTCTGAACAAACATATGTTGATACAAACCTACAACAATATCTGACCACTAAATCATGTAAATTTGGAAAATTGCTTGGTGGCGTAAATTTCAAAAATTCGATGTAATTCGGATCATTTTTTGCGGTTTTAAATAATTTCCTTAAAATTGCTTTTCAGAGTAATATGGTGCTGTAGGTCAATAATTTCAATTTGTACCTGAGGTGGGCAATAATTAATGTTTTGAAGAGAAATCGAAAAAGGATTAGTGAAAAGTTCAGAAATTTTTTTATCATCTTTAATATTCTTCAAACCTGGCAACTGAAAGAATCCTGCAAAATGGATATTAAATTTTTAAATCTATCATAGTTCGGAACATTAATAACTTTGGAAGATAATTCCTGCATGAATGGGAAATGAGTTGATTTTTTTCCTCCAAAATCCAGACACAAAGTTTGTTCACGAAAGAAGATATATGACCAACTAGCGTAGGAAAAATACAATTTTTTCCCTGTAATCTTAAAAAATTTAAATTGTTTAAACGTTCCATTATATCGGTAAGAAAGCTAAACCCCTTCAGCAATTTTAACTCCTGAGGAGCGAGCATTCACTGGGCAGTACATCGTTTACTTCCAGATATTCTATAACACATTCCTCAAACTCCAAAATCTCGCACGTGAACTTCCTTTGGAAAGCCAGCGCACACTACACATGAAGGAATAACTTGCCATTTTCTTCCGTTTCTACGGGGAAAAGCGTACGAAAATCTTCGTCGATTCAGAGCACGAGCTTGTATTTTTGTTGATTCAGCGCACCATGGGGTCAACAACAAAAGACAAGTTTAACTCCTTGGCACAAAGAGCTTCTCAATGAATAATACAATGAAACTTGAAAACGTTTTCTTCCCAAATAATTTTCAAGCAATGCAACAAAACCTTTTATTCTGCCAACCCTGCAAGGAGCTCCATCTGTGCAAACATTGTCTAATTTTGTCCAATCTATTTTTTTAACATCATTTACATTTTTAAGTTCCTTAAAAATGTCTTCACCTGTAGTTAAAACTAGTTGTCGCAAATCAAGAAGTTTCTTCCACAGTAATCAAAATTATTGTTCGTGTAACGCACAAAGATGCTTAACAGCGCATTGTCTGTGATATCACAGTTTCCATCCATAGTTAATGAAAAATATTTGCAATTTTGAAGTCCAGAGACAATTTGTGTTCCAACATCTTGGCCCATGTCATCTATACGACACATGATGGTATATCTAGACAAAGTTATTTTATCAACCATATTTTTAACATTTAGATCACCGACATTT
Organism: Trichonephila clavata; assembly: GCA_019973975.1. NCBI lineage: Eukaryota > Metazoa > Arthropoda > Arachnida > Araneae > Nephilidae > Trichonephila > Trichonephila clavata. Next base: position 51,354 of record BMAO01006902.1, on the reverse strand, counting down.
TGGGCGAAAATTAAAAGTCTACCTTTTATTATCTCCTGTCCAACAGAATATGGTTTTTTCTTGCGGGCTAGCAATAAAGAAAGTTCACAAGAAGGCTTCACTATGATTTCCATTTCGTCATTTCTCTTCTGTAACAAAGATTGATGGCCAGCTAAAGGTTTCTTTTTTATTGATAAATTCATTTCACAAATTTGATCCAACAGGATATTTACTGTTGAAATCTCTATGCAGTTGTTTGAAATGACGGTTCAAGTTAATTTTTTTTGGAACTGTTATACAAACTCCACATATCAAACAAACAGGCTTGGAAGCATTTTGATGCGTAAACAAGTATTGTTCTTCCCAGACAATTTTAAAATCAAGTTCTGCAATATCCTCTTCCTAATTTCTTTTCGATGGCGAAGTTTTACTCATAAACATATTTAAAATTAAAAATTTTTAAACAAATACGCTCAACATTTAAATCTAAAAACAATTTTAGAAAAGAAAAAAGGCTTAACGTCTTGCTAAACATAGTTTACAATCAACTGAGTCTGACAGCTAGAAACATTTTGCCGATGTTACAGTACAAATTTTTAGGCTCCAAATCCAGCATTCTGATTAGTCATGGATGAAGTTCTCACTCCCTCTGCTTTATAAAACGGCTACTTTGTGCAGAAACAATTTTTTCTACCGTATCAACAACTGCTCTCCAAATAAATTGCAGAATTACCTCTTGAAATTACAGAAATCGTTAATAGTCAACACCTTCGGAAAAACCTTTTTATCTGACATCACGCTGAGAGCTATAAACACTAAACTTCACCACTGCAAGGGGAATCTGAAATTCGAATAGAAATCCGAGATGTTAAAATTAACCGCCCCCGAGAGAGGGTGACTTTTTGGGTAGATTCGACCGTTCGAAAGAGAGAGAGAATTTATTTGTTTTTAGTCTCACGTTACTCAACACTTTTCTCGGAACGTTACAATGCTGTGGAGTTGTAAGTTTTGGAGCATGATCTCATTTTTGGCGCTATACTAAAGAAAAGAAAATATCTTGCTTACCGCTTTTAATACTATATCACGCTGAAAATTTTTGTTTCTTACATATTCTCTCTATGATAATTATATATTGCAATTCAATTAATTCAGTAATATTTTCGTGAAATTTTTCAATAAGTCTTCGCGTGCCACGGGTTGGCCACCCTGGTCTAGAGCCTATCCATCCCTCCCCCCTTTTTTTTTACAGTTTTTACTTCAGCAGAAGAATGATGATCAGAAAGTCTCCACGTGAGGGGGGGAAAAAGACCAAGAAGCTATGTAAAACTCAAAACTGCGTTATTATAGCCAATGAAAATTTTATTGATATTTATCTCCAGGCAATTTTTATGTTTCTGATAAACAGAGATATTTATACAGATTTAGGGATTTTGTTTGACGTATCCTAATTTTTTTGTCCATTGGAATCTGTGTTGCTTTCCTTAGCAAATGTGCTAAAATAATACTAATAAAGTGATAAATGTAATAAAATAAATTGCAAATTTTTCATTGATATCTACCTTCCTGCTTTGGCCTCAATATCATCTGATTAATATTCTATTGTTTCAGAATGCATTTTAAAACCTGAAATTTATGTTCTGTTAGGAAATGCCTTTTACTTTACTTTAAAAAACAACCCCCGAATTCCTTTATATAGGTCACTGGCATTCAATATTTCTTTGATAAATATTTTTTTAAATAAAACTCGACTATTTTTTTTTTTTCATTCTTCATGGAGACGGCTCAAATATACGATCTGTCGGCTGCGAAACTTGAAACTTTATCCCAGGATATTGGAATCCTAAATATTAAGTTTTCGGTCGCCAGGTTTTATATCAACTAGATTTTTAGGGTTGTAATGCGAATGGTTCCTGCTTCCCTCTGAAACCCCTTGTCTACCCGCAGACCCGGCTAGGTGTGTGGGAGAAACTGAATAATCAACAGACATGATTTCACACTAACTATTTTATTGTTACCAAAATATCAATCAGACACAATAACAATCTAATTAAGATAACTGATCAGATAGTAGAGTGCGGAGGTGAGATTCAATGGTACGGGTATAATAATACGAACCCTCAACTGATTCCACGATAGCTTAAACACGCTCAATATAAACTACGTCGCACACTAATAAGCTACTTCTAATTAAACAAGGATCACGATACCTGTACTTTTATGAAGCAGATCCTACACTTGAATCTTTGCAGGAGATCCTTATCTGGATTTAATCACTGTCGCTGGATCCACTCTCAGTAATCCTTTTCATGGACAATTCCAAAATCTCTTAATAATTCCACGATTCTTCCCTCTTCAACTAACAATCTAACTCGCCAACTCACTTGCCAACTCTTCAAACTCGCGAATACAAAATTTATATAATATACTTCATTTGCATAATCACGCTTACTTACTCCGTGAAAGTTGGTTGATAAATTTGTTCCCCAGAAGAATCCCCAAGGAATTAGTAGAGTCGCGTATAGATTCATCACAGAGGAATGAATAGCAATTAGAATTATCCAAACACGTCTATTCGTTTATAGTTAAAACAAATAAAAAAAATTGATCCGGACATTGTATAACTGTTTTATAGAACTAGTAAGAGGAAAGGTCCGTAGAATTTATAAGGATTAATTGCAATGGATTCATAGATGCAGTGGTCAATCTTTTATTCCATTTCTACTATTATACAGTTCGCAACTCTTCCTATATATATATATCTTGTTCAAATTTTCCATCGTTAATAAAATACTTTTTATTCATCCACTTAAGTTCAAATACATTTTTTTAAACTTGTAGTGGATGACACTTGATGTTAATGCAGTTTTTTAAAAAGGGAATAAATAGTAACAAACAAAAATAATTGTCTAACAGCATATATAGAACGGAAAGTCGTTCACTGTGTCCCTGTAGCGCCATGGATAGCGCGTTAGGCCTCTAATCCAAAGGTCGTGGGTTCGAATCCCACTTGGGTTGGCCTAATTTCTGTGAATTGATTTAGTTTTTACTATATGCTATTTATCAGAATAATTAAATTTAATTAATGAATAAACAGAACAAACAAAAAAATAGTCCAACACCATATATAGAAAAGAAAATGGAAAATTCTACAAGAGGAAAAAAATTAATTTATATAAATTAATATTAAATTATAATAATTTTTATAATAATTAATTCATATTAATATATATTAATTGTAATTATTAATAAAAAAAAATAAAAATGATTTTTGTTGACCTAAGTAGGAATTGACTTAAATTTTTTTTTATATTACTTATATAAGTATATTTTGTAGCCTACGACAGAAGGCGCCTGCAATTTCCCGTTTCCTAGGAAACGAGTGAATCAATTTTTAATCGGAGGTGTTTGAAGGATTATATTCTCATAAGATCTTTTCAATAATGAATTGAAATTCAATTTTCTTACACTAAATCTTAAAATTAATTCCACATATCTAAAAATATTACCGATTTATCAAGAAATGTATTGATTTTGATAAATATTTTTAAGATTCGCATTCATTTTTCACATTTTGAATTCTTGAAACGTGCTCTTTATCCTACGAATATTTTACTCTTTCCTGCTCAAACCTAGACTATTGCATCGATTTAAATGCAATGAAGTGCATCCTAAAAAGCAAAAGCAATAAAGGTTTCTTTGTAGCTGAAATTTATATCCGGTATTAAATATATGTTTTGAATATTTTTCTATATATTCTATTTTAAATATATTTTCTTAAAGACCTGAAAACCCAAAATGAATAAAATGAAAATAAACAAAGTGAGGATATTTTCAGATATTGGACTAAAAACTCAATTCCAGAGAAATTTTCATTATTTTTGTTCCTTTGGATGTTATTTTATTGCATTCAAATAGATACACTAATGTAAGTTTGAAGAGGAAAGTATAGAATTTCCAAAGAATTGACTTTATATTAGTGAATTCGAAATGCCTACTCAATGAAAGCATAACATACAAAGAGATAGTTTTAAATAATTCCAAAAACTAATCGACATATAGCATGATTTTCATTTGTTATTCCTAAGGTATCCAACTACTTGCGAAAACTTTAAAAAAAAAGGAGATATGGAGATTTTTTTTGGTGGTTTTTAGATTTGTTTAATACATTTTAAGAAAAATAGGCTAACATTAAGAAGAGAAAAAGAAATCATTATTACTAAAATGGGAAAAAACTAGTAAAAATTTATACACCGGGGCCCATTTTATTCCAAAAGTTTATGGACAAATTTTCAATTTTTCAATTCTGATGTGTTGCAACGTTATTCATTTTTGAAATGACCTTAAGGATAAGAGATATTTTAATTTTTACAAAAACTAGAGCACTTTATCTTAGTTATTATATGAAATTGCTTAAGAAAACAGTGATTATTTTCACATAAGGGGCTGTAAATTTTGTAATAAAACAGTGATTGATAAATCTGAAGGTTAAAAAACTTCTACTATTATACAAAACATACACACAAAATTTCAGTTAATTACTTTCAAAACTTTTTGAGCAATCGCTGTCTCCGTTTGAGCATTTTTTTATATAAAAAAACACATTTATAGAGTGAAACGCGTTTTTAAAAGTATGACATTTTGTTTAAAGTAATGGCATCTGCCTTTACTAAAACACTTGTAGTTTTTGTCCTAGTGAACGGAAAATAATAAACTTGGTATTTTTATAAAGCTAATAAAATGGTCTATAAAATAAAATCTTTAAAAAAAAATTGTCAATTTTTGGCAAAATTTACAATTTTAGGTTAATCGGATACCATACATGGACGCTATCGAGCGTTAAGCATTTTTTTCGGCATTTCTTGATGTTTCGCATGTAGTCATTATCCTAGATCTTGAAAGACGTAATTATATCTCTGGTCTAGCACTGTTTTTTTTAGTTCCGGGAAGAGATAGTAGCTGGGGTCGAGATCGTGAGAATATGGTAGAAGTGACAACATTTGAAAAAGTCACATTTCTTTTATTCCTCTCATTCGCTCCTCTAGATGAGTATACATTGGTAAAAAGAGAAATAAATACCTTTGGTGATCATACCGTGCCACTTCTTAAACAATGCAATTTGTTCAGTAGTGTGTCATAGTAGGTACTAGTGATGGTCTGACCCTTCTGTTGGTAGTATGTTAAGATGACTCCACGGCAATCCCAAAAAGCAGACAGTATGAGCTTCCTGCAGACTTTTGTTCCTTTGTGGAGGGAGAGGTGGGTCGCTGTGCTTCTACTCCTTGCCGATCTCTTTGATCACCAGATTTTATTGATAGATCGAAATTCATCCATAGTTATCAGGCTATAAAAAATCCTCTTTGTCTTAATCCAAACGATCCAACATCTCCCCTCACAGGTCACATTATATTTGCTCCAGAAAAAGAGTTGATAATCGTGGACTCAGCGTACTTTCACTTTTGTTCTGTGCAATCAGGGATGTCTTAAGGCATAAGAGCCAACTGAGACCGGGCCTAAGGCTCGACTATAATGGGGGGTCGACTATAATGGTCCTATCGTTTTCGACAAGGCTTAATAAGATCCTAATTTGAATAATTTCAACGGTCAAGTGTTTTTTCGGTTGTATTCTCCTAAAACTTGAAATATTGGACAATGTGTCAACTGGCTCCATGTGATGACCATCGTTTATGTATAGACCTAGGCCTAACACCCTCCACCAACATTATTCCTTTAGTCAAAAGGTGGTAGTCGGTCGAGCCGGTTTATGCGATTGTAAGTCATGCACATTTATTTGTTTCGCGTTATTGTTTGTACGAGTATTTGGCAACGTATGCTGTGTACCGTCTACTTTTAAGGGTACATAGGGAGGGCCTACATTTGCGTAGGGGCCCAGGACCTCAAGAAATCTTAAAACAACCCTGTGTGCAATGTTTGGGGAGCAATTTCACATACTCTTCAATAACTAAAATCAACCTCATTCATCATCATTTAGATCAGTGATTCCCAAAGTGGTCTATACGACCAGGGGTCTATGACGACCTCCAAGGGGTCTACGTCAGCCAATAATTAATTTGGGGGTTCATAAATTGTAAGTGGGGGTCGATGTGATACGGCTCTAATTAAACTAGATCGTGACTTTAATTTTAAAAGAAAATTTAGAATCACGTGTAAACCAAATTTTACCAATTTAACAGATTTATTTACTAAATTTAATGAGGTTAATTTGCATTTACAAGGTGACAGCATAAATTTTATTAAAACAAATTTAAGCTAAAGAAGTATAATGCTGAAGGTCTCGAATTTTCTAAATTTGTCACAGACACTCTATCAGAATGTTTTAACCTACGTTCAACATTTAAATGACTTTTATTCAGATTTTGAAACTAGGTTTGAGAATACTTTGACTCTGGTAATACCACAGCAGGCAATGAATTCATATGGTCATATTGAAAAAAAAATGTCAAATTACAACAGGAACTAATAAGCATTAACGAAAATCTTAAAGTTTAGAAACGGATGCCAGCTATTTTGGCTATAAAAAGTCAAACCTGTTATTTGTGCGACGTAAGTTTTTCATTGTTTTTCCTAGAGTGAATGATTTTCAGCGCGTTTGCCAATCTCGAAAAAAACTGGACACTACTATAAAAGAGAGGAGATTTAAAATTAAACCAGACAAGATTGATACCAAATGTTGAAAATTTTAAATTGTTGTGCTAAAGATTCCTCCCTCCCATTAAAATAATTTGTTTGTTGTTTAGTTAGTTTTTTTAACAGTTTTATTTATTTTTTAATTTAATTAATTAAAACATATGTGTTTTAAATTTTAACCACTATACTTCATTACAGTTATAAATTTAATTCTTTTAAAGTAGTAGTAGCAGCAGCGTTAAAAATAATTTAAGTTGATAAATTTGTAAAAATTCAATGTTAAATTAAGCAGGGGTCTACCCCAAACCGAAAAACAGGGCAAGGGGTCTACGAGAGCAAAAAGTTTGGGAACCTCTGGTTTAGATGATTGCTCTTCAGTCATCTCACTTTCCTTCATTGTGGCAACATCGTCCTTGATTGAGGGTCTTCTACTTCTTGAATTGTCTCTGAAAAACATGTGGCCAGTTTGAATATTCCTTTTCCATACCACAAGTCATATGATGGGCTATCCTTTATGTAGCCTTTCAAATGAAGGAACATAGACACAGTGAGTGACGATCTTCTCTGTACTGCGGGTATTTCGATCTGCAATTTCTAGAAACCAAACAAATCATTAATAATGGCTGTAATTAACAACACTGTGTATACAAGGGTCAAGTACTACATAGAATAAATTTTATCCAGTTGCTTCTGTTATTTCTTAACAATAATTAAAACTTTACGATATTCTACATACATAGACAAAGTTGGTGTTGGTTTCAATTTCTTATCTCAAAAGTTGAATGTACGTAGAAAGAGAGGCTCTAAAATTAACGTTATAAAAATAAAACGAGAAAAAAAAATCGAATTTTTTTTATTAGCTACCTGACGAAAAAAAAAATTGTCTTTATATTTAAATTTTGTGCACTGTTCTGGATATTGAAATTGTAATATGAGGAGCTCTTGTCTTCAAGAAAAAAAAGAAGAATTTTTTTTTATTATACCAAGAAATTGTAATGATAAAAAAAATTACCTAGTTAAATTAATAGTTTTCGATAGCTATAAAGTAGTGTGTAACTAAAAATATAGAGCGGAACAAGAAATGCAGCTACTTAATTTTATTCGGATCAGTTATTATGAGCTTCTAATTTTTAGAAGCATCCCAACAGTTTCTAAATTTAGCACGCATCTCTTTTTTTATTGGAAATTTTCAAAGTATTTTCTCCCTTCTTTCGAAATTGAAAATAAATGTGTTTTAAATTTCTCGAGTTTTCTCCGACTGGTTTTCGCAGGGGAAAAAAAAAAAAAATTGAACGCAAGGTACACGTTTTAACGTTTTTACAAACTAATATTTTACCCTAATGGCGCTAATTTCTCGAATAGATTTGTATTTTAGAAAAAACACATTTTTTTTTTCAGGTGGTGTCCGGTGTTTGTTGCAATAACCGCAAATGTATTTTTGAATTTATCAGAAGGTCTCAATGAACACTCTGAGATAAAACCAGTTGAATACTATTTAGGTTTGCAGTAAAACTAGAAAATGAAGTTAATTTATCACTTTTCATATCAAATGGCAAATAATAAGGACGGAATACTATCTTCCGAAATGACGCAATGTAAGCAAAAACAAACCTCACAAGGCCGTCAGTCTAATCACTTCTTAGTTTATATTCAATTATTCATTCGAAATGCTTATTTAATTTCATTTAGAATTTTGAGTATATGCAAATTATTAGAACTTAAGCGCAATCAAACGACTCGGGAGGAAAAACCTATCGAATTCGGTGTAAAAGGAAAGTTACGCAGCGTGTGGATTCACGATTGCGCATAGATAAAGTAATACATCTCTATTTTTAGGTAAAAAAATAATTATAATAACCGTAAAATCCGGTGCATAATGCACACTTTAAACACGAAAAATATGATCGAAATACGCGTTATACGCCTGGGATAAAAATGAGCTTCAAAAATAAAAAAGGAGATGAGTATAAAAATGGACTTCTACATAAATCGAAATACCGTGTATCTAAAAGAAATGACGTACCTAATGAACTTAAAGGGATGTAGTTTTAGAAGTGTACAATATTTTCAAAAGCCTAGGATAATACCTCAAATAAATGACTTCAATACATAAGAGGATTGCAAATATACAAAAGTATAAGTGCGCATTATACGCCAGATTTTACGGTATGTGTTTCTATTTGATCCCCATCAAGACTTAAAAGAAGAATGTTTCGTTGAGAGAAATACAGCCGGACCCCTATTTAACGAATTTTGCGATTTAATTAATTTTTGTTTCTCTCCTACTAAATTAACGAATTATTTAAGCTGCTGGAATTTTTTTTTTATTAGTTCGTATAGAAAAAATTTGGATTTTTACAAATTCTTTTTGTCCCGAACAGAAAATAACTTTTTTTTTGCGAGTAGCAAATTTCGGAAGGAAAGGGTGCAGAGACTATTCTTGGACTTTACAGGAGCAAATGATTCTTGAGTGTAACCTAACGTGTGTGAATCTCCATTCTTATCTCATTCCAATCCACAACGCAGGGGGTATTTTTAGATTTTAGCGATTTTTTTAAAACTACATTTGATGACGGACTGCTTATCTATGCAGTTAAAGTTGAAGAAACTTTTGATCTGTCAGAGCCAATGAATCGCGATTCTAACGCATGAATTGATAATGAAATTAAAACTGTTACTCTGAGATCTGTATGAGAACCCTCTAATGATGTTGGACTTTTTGATAGTGGATCATGGACTTCGTCTAGCTTGGCTAGACATGGAGATGAGCAACAACAACTACAAAACTGTTACATTTTCTAACGTTTTACATTGTTTGGAAAAGGGGAAAACATACCTCTCTCTTATGTAGCAAGATGTAAATGATGCAAGATTATCTTCTAAGCTTAGAGTTAATACCGGTAATGTCATAGCACAGCTCACTGCTGTGCTAGGACTTTACCAGATTTTCCTGCTGTATTTGGTGACAAATCCTTTTCGCCAAACGGTGCCAAGGAAAAAAAACTACGTTTTTCAAAATGGCGTCAGAGACATAAACAAGAAAGTAGAACGCGGTTTTCAGCCTGTGTTGCTCTATATCTCCCTTAAACCTTTGAGTCAATCAATCAATCAAAACGCGGTTTTCAAAGTGGCGTCAAGAGACGAAAAACGTCGAAAAAATGTGGTTTCGAACAACATAGGAAACATCAAATGAAGAATAAGAAATGAAATACAAATTCTTTCCAAATTTCGAGCGTCCATTACAAGATTCTATCAATCTCTCATTCAAACAAAAAGCAATCATTACTTTCTTACTTTTTATTCAGAAGAAAAACTATTCGTCGTGTTTTTACAAAGAAAACGTGGTTTCTAAAACGGCTTCTACAAGAAAAACTGAAAAATCATCGCTTCTAAAACGCAACAGTGGGGGGGGGGGAATCCGATATGAGAATGCTTTAGGCTGATGAAATAACGATGCCCGTTTCCCTCAAGCCCAAATTATTTTCATATTTCGCGGACATCCATACCGAAATATTTTCAATCTTTCACTCATTCTCAGAGCAATCATTTCTTTCATTCAAAAGAAAAAAAATATCCATTCGTCGAGAAAAACGTGGTTTTCAAAATGGCTTCAAGAAGAAAACAGAAAAACTGTTGCTTCTAAGATGCAATAGTGAGAAAAAATTTCGTCCAAATTGAATTAATCCACACATCTCCCTTTCTCTCTAACAAACATTCTTTCCGCAGTTGTTTCATTAAAAAAAAATCTACTTATTCCTTCACTTTTAACTTTCTAGAAAAATTTCATACACAACCGTCCAAGATGACCGTCGAAAAATAACTGCTGTCCAAACCCTAATTTTTTTTTTTTTTAAAAATCCGGTCCGAGAAGGGTTATTATTTCCTTAAATTTTTATAAGTTGCCATATTATAAACTTTATCACCAAAAATTTGGCGAAATAAGTGGATCGTGCTAGGATTGAACTGAACTCTTTCGAATCAGAAATCAAAAAGATTTTCAAACATCTTTTGGTCAATGTTTTACGATTTTCAACTAACTGGTGCGCAATAATTCACAAATAGTATTTTTAGCTGCCGAATAAAAAGGGTATAGTTTCTAACTATGGAAATTTTTTATGTAGTTGCTTGTAGAATTTCCAAAATGTAAGAGCAAAAAATTTGTACTTTTTTGGACTCCGATATAAAGAATAACACCGAATTAACGAACAAAATGTTAGGTCCCGATGAATTCGTTAAATCGGGGTCCGATTGTAATTTTAAAAAATAAACTCTTTACTGGTGAAAGCAGTTGTGAATGGTGATACAAACTTTTCGTTTTGTATAATAAACAATATTTGTGAAATCAGAAATAATTTTTTTTTTACTTATTACTTTTCATCCCCTTTCATTAACAATGACTTTTCATGTGCTTTTTCAATTCCTACTATATTAGCTCACTCTCTCTATATATATTTATCTTATTCAAATTTTCAATCGTTAATAAAATGCATTTTAAAGCATTCAATTGAGCTGAAATTTTATATACACACTTATTTTGGATGACAATACAGTAATTTAATTATAATTAATAAAAATTAATTTATTAAAACTAATTATTCAAAGAATTACAAATACAGCCACGTTGGCACCATTTTTGGCGACCATTTTGGCGCGCCAAAACTTGAAAAGGTATTTTTCTCCCATTTTAAAGCGCTCATTTGAGCTGAAATTTTCTATACACTATTGTTTCGGTTAACAATATGATAATTTAATTGTAATTAATTAAAATTATTGACTGAAATTAATTATTTTAAGGATTACAGATACAGCCACATTGGCATCATTTTGAACAACTTGGCCAAAACTTTAAAAGATTTTTCCCCCCTCAAGTTTCAAAGCTGAACAGTTGAACTGAAATGTTATGTACACGATTGTTTTGGATGACAATGCGATACTTTAATGATAGTTAATAAAAAATTAATTGCCACTTAACGGTATGATTCTGTGATATGTACATGCATATTTATATTAATTGTAACTATTTAATAAAAATAACTAAAATAAGTTTTTTTTGTTGATCTAAGTAGGAATTGACACAGAATTTTTTTTTATTTGATATAGTCCAATTTGTACCATAGGTAGTTTTTATTTTTCCTGGTTTAGAAGCTAAGACAGAAAAAAACTTTTCAAAGGAATAGACTGCATCAAGTGCATTATTTGTGATTTAAATGATTCCTGAACAATTTATCTGCAATTTTACAAAATTACATTAAATAAGGTTTAATTAAGTAAACTTATTTATAAAGAAAAAAAACCCCGCTCGCTTTATGTGTGTAGAATATTTAAAAAACACTAATTATATCGCAAAAATTATAATAAATCATGCAGGGAGTTTTTTAGAAGTGCATTAAAAACACAAATGCATGTTTAAAATAAAATCTTTTGATTGAATATTCTGGCTTTTGATTATTGTAATATTAACCGGATATTGGTTACCGGATGCCCTGAAATATATAAATAAAAAAAGTTTTTTTTACCTAATGCGCTTACGTCATAGCAACCAAGGAGCTCGAGGTTATATGGGGGGAGGGAGTAATTACGAATTTACTAATACCACTCATTAAGGCGGGAGCAATTCAAAAAAAGGAGAGGTGAAATTTTGTTCTTTTCTTATATGTGCGACTCAAACTTTTTAAAATGAATAATTTCAAAAATAAAAATTGACCATGGTTGTTGTGATTCTTGGTAGAAAATTTAAAAATATATGTGTCCACAAACTTTGACTTTTCAAACAAAATATTCTAAAAAAAATAAAATAAAAAACGTTAAGCACTGGTATTTTATAAAGTATAAATTATAAATTAACAAATATTAATATTTTAAAGAATTTTATATACTTAATTTTAATATTTAATTTTGATCATTGTAATTTGTGTCTTGAAAGTTTCACAATACGTTCAAGTATCTTGAGAAAAAAATCGAAAGCTTCCAAAGTAGCTTTATTAACAAGATTGTGGTCATAAAAAATAATTTACTTAAAAAAATAAAGGTAATTTCTCAACAATTACATATTTAGAAATAAAATATGGTCTTCAAATGATAGCTTATAGTTAGATATCATTCTTATGGTTTTTGTGGTACATTTCCAAGCAAAATAAAGAATAAACACAGAAAATAACGACGATTTCTTTTTATTTTTTGTAGCAAAACAAAACATAAATTGTATTTACAGCTAAAAGCTCATACTATTTTCGTACATATGAAGAAAAAAAAACTGACTGATAGAAAAGAGAATCTGAACATAAATAAGGACAGATGATGGTAAAAGCTAAAGTTGTGCCGCATGAAATGACTCAATCTTTGCCATTCACGACGCTGACAGGGGCGATGAAGCAACAGATGACTTTGTCTTGGTCATCGTTGGTCTTGAGGTTAAAGCGGGCTTTGGTCTGGACCTGTAAAAAAAGGAACATTGTTTATCTGTATGGTTTTATAAAAGGAAAGTATTCTTATTTTAGCTATTCACTCGGTAAAAGCCCGTACAACGCCGGGCTAAGCAGAGGAGAAAGAAACAAAGAAGTAAAAGTAATTTCGAAAAAGAAGATTATGGAAGTGCTGATTTGTGAAGGGAAGGGAAAATGTTAAACGAGAATGACCGTGTAACGCCGGCCCATGCACTCACATCATACGCATACACACCCACACAGAAGTGCTGCCGTCGTGAAGGAAGGAGGAAATTAACATGGGAATTAAGTTATACACTCGGTAAAAGGCCGTGCAACGCCGGGCCATGCAGCTGGTTTTTATTTTAAGTGTTGTTAAGAGAGTAGCTTAAAACTAAAGGAAAATAAATAACAAAACTTTACTTATTGTACATATACACAGCAGGAAGAAAATGCTTAATTTTTAGGCAATTTGAGAGTATAACAGGGTCCAAAATTAGTATACAAAGCTGCTATCAGAAGCTAAAATGGCTTTAACTGGTTAGGCATCTAGTCGAACTGGTCTAAAGAGGACAGATGGTGGCAAGTCATTCTGTGCTGCTAGCCACATTTCATCAACTGTAGCCTCTTAGTAATTCATGACCAAAAATGTTTTCAGTAAGTGAGAGATTTGGAGAACGTGCTGGCCAGGACATCCATCGAACACTCTCTATGTCGAGGCAGGTCAGGACACGGCGGGCAGCATGCTATCTTAAGTTACTTTGTCAAAGATGAAAACTCCTAGACCTTGAATTTCGAGGCACCAGCCACCGCCCTTAAGACTTGGGAAATGTAACGCTAGCTGTTCAATTTACCACCGACGTGATCGAGAAAAAGAGGTGTTAGAGTTGCGTAATTGATGGTTGTGCATACATTCAAACTAGAAACATGTTTCGTATGACGTCAAATGCAAATAGGTCATGTGCGCTCTCCTCGCTGTTTTAAGACACAGATACGTCCATCACGAAGCTGCAAGCAAAACTGGACTCCTATACTATATCTTATATCCAGTGACGGATTCCTATACTATATCTTATATCCAGTGACGGATTCATTCTATCCTATATCCAGTGATATCCTAGGACTTGATGCTAATCCTATATATCCAGTTTTATCACTCAGCGTACCACTGCCGCAATGCTTCTCTGAGTTACAGTGTCAAGAGAAGCCTGGATGACGTGTACTTGTAGTTTGCACGAGGCATAACACTATCTTTTCACAAAGAACTGATTTCTGAACGAAAACCTTCTGCTTATCTTCTATACAGAGTTTGCCTGGCCTCTTGCTTAGTTGAATTGTTTATGAATGATATTTATTTCTAATCGCGATTTAAAAGCTCGCTAACTGCAGTCAATACGCTTCGTAATTTTGATCATTTTCAGATGAAGAGATTGATATCTGTGCTGATATTCCACCCTCTCAATCCCATATTCACATTCACGCTACGCCAATGTGAAGAAATCCGCTATTTTTACGTTTATTGATGTATTGATCACAATAGCATTAGTAAACAACAAATAATTCAGGCAATAAGTTTAATATTGGTCGATTAACAATTAAACATTCTTTTACGTACACATTTTCAGCGAGTAATTCGAGATATGATTCTTGTATAGTATAGGTATTTCAATTATTAAGTGGAGTTACTGCTAATTTCGGAAGCAGATCTCGGTGAAATAGCGACATCCTTACAGAAATTCGCATATCGCAACTAAGCAGATTTTATTGCACAAAGGATAGTCTGTTTTTCAAAATCATTGCTGAAAATCATAAATACTGAAATTTCTTCAATTGTTTCTTTTAAGGCAATTTTGATTGATAGAAAGAGTTTTTACAAGCATGAAAAAAACAAGTAGATAATCTGCCCGAAATGTCTTTGGATGCAATGAATATGCATATTTAAAAAAAATCTTAGCAGCATTTTGTCATTTATTGCTGGGATAAAATAAGTTACTTACCGAGGGGAAGAATTTCTTGACCTCAAATTTCTGAACGTAGTGCAAGTCCTGGTTTTCAGCGATGGGGCAGGTGATGTTCTTTCCCTTACAGGCGTCTCTCTTCATGCCCGGGTAGGGAAGTTCTATTCCGGCCACATCAGCCCAAACGGATAGACGGAGTTTCTCAGCCTTTGTATCTGAAAGACATTTAGATTCCAGTCAGAACACAAAGTATTTACTTAGAAATATCAATTGGGACAGCCATGTTGCTACAGCAGTAATTGCCACTAGCAGCGATCTAGTGGCACGTAAATCTCATTTCGGCTGAAGATTGGCTTAGAAAAGCTGCGGCTGATGGTTAACTAGAATTCTTCTAGTGGCAAAATCTGAAAATTAACAGAATGAGTCTTTTCTCAAATATTGCCATTAACAAGACATAATTACGAAGCTCATTTCCCATTGTATAGCTTTAGTGTGTAAAATACTTTTTAATAAAAAGTACTTATTATTGTTAGCTACCCGAAAACTTTTGGAGAGAAAACATCTTAAAGGCTTTGATAAAAAGCTTCCTGCTTAGCGATGTTAAATCGAGCCATGGGATCCAGTTTTGTTTCATCAAACACTGAATATGCGAAACAATGGGAGCTACTGTACGTTAAATGAACTGAATTGTGGAGTACTCAAGCAAATTGTTATGAAAAAGAAGTGTTTTGTGAAAATGGAAGGAGTTATAGAGTTCAATCCCTAAGAAAGAGTAAAATGCAAATGATGGCAAAAAAGGACTCAGTTTGATCTAAGAAGACTTACAGCTTCTTTTATTTGCACACTGTTAAAAAAAAGTCTTCTCGTACGCGTGAAGTGGAAATTCGGAGAAAACAATGCCAGCTGAGGATTTCTCCTTGTGACTAGACCGTGGTACAAAATTAAGGAGATACGTCCCCAATAGTCCACTTGTACCCTCGAAATGCGAAGCTATTTAATAGTTAACTGTTGAGAAAAACTACTACGAGAATAAATTTAAAGTGAAACAGTTTTGACAAAAATTGATTTTTTGTAAAAAGCACCTAAAGTTTAAAACAATTTTGGAAATTTAATTGACATTTCAAATGTCAAATCTCTTCTAAATATACTAAGTGACAGTGGCGTAACTGAGAATATTAGGGCCCCAATGCAAAGTCAGGTTTTGGTCCCGCTGTACTTGGTGTCAGTCATTCTTTGGGCCCCATAGTATCCTTAGTTTCTTTGTTGCATCAATTTCTGATTGTGTGTTTATTTTAGGTAATTTCAGAGTTGGAACGTTAAACTGGAATGCTAGGATTGATTGTTAAGATTTCTAAAAATAATAAAAAAAAGAAATGCTGCCTTTTTAAGTGGAAGTATAGCTTTTAACTGAAAAATGAATAGTAAGGCAAATGATTCCTATTTAATGAAGAAATTACAAAGCAATAAATCGAGCTGACAATGGAAAAGTGCCTGAAATGTTTTTCAGTGTCGCTTTGGTGAGTAATCAGACAAAGTAAAAATTAAAAACAGTAAAATGAAAGGAAGAAAAAAAGGATGAAAGGTAATTTCACTCACTAGATGAACAGTGCACATTGATGAATGCAGAGGCACCTTTGGGAATTTCACAGGGCTCTGTGGAGCATGGTTCAACAGACACAGATTTTACTGTTCCTCCTGGAAAAAAATATCATGAAGGTAAGTATCCAACGGCACTTTTTATGTTATCTTAAAGGAAAGAAATTGAGTTCAAATAATCGAAGTTTAATATCAAACTGAGATAAGATGACAAATTATATTATTTAATGAAAATTATACCATCTAAAAGATAAATAATATTAATAATAATAAAGAATAAAAATTATTTTATAAAAGGAATTCGAAATATATAATTTAGTCCAAAAGTCTTGTACATGATGACTAAGGCTCTGCGTCATCCTTTACTCTGCTATGACGAATTCAGTTGCCACTAATATTCTACATCATGACGAATCTAATCTCCATAATGGAATTTTAACGATGAATGAAAACACGAAAATGTTCTTTGTTTTGTTCCTAATGAATAAATTTCGTTGATAAATTTTGTTTAATATTTATCTCAATTTTAAAAAAAAAATGCAATAGTTTTTTTATTAATATCAAAAATTATTGACATAATAAGATAGATTTATGAAAAAAAACCCACAAGTTTTTGGTGTATATATATATATATATATTTGTCATCTGAACACATTCACAAATACTTAATGAAAAGAAATTAGAATGGGTTAAATCTGTATGACGTCATGATCACACGATCAATGCAAAAGCGTGTTTCCAGCCAATCAGTTCTATCGGTTCACTATTACCAACTTTTGATTTTTGCAGAAACTTTCTCTTAAAAAGTACATATTAGTTAACAATTTTTAACGCACACAGATCAACAAAATACACTTAATTAAAAAAAAACAGTATAATATAATAATATTTATTTTTATTTTGAAAAACTTTTTGCAGAATATTAATACTTGAACATGTTCACCCAATTATCAAATTTGAAATTGTATTTAGATTTTACAAGTACAAGAAGATGTATAAGTCTACGGTCAGCTTTCAGTTCAATGGGAAACACATTATTACATTTATCAAATGGCCGCCATAAGTTTAGCCCATTTAAAACACATATACAGTATTACAAAAGAATTCATATGAGTGTTAAATGTAATTAGAAATCATGCGTTCTAATTCTTTTAAAATTATAATTTCAAAAAAGAACAAATGTTTTAGATATCTTTATACTAACATTGTACTACTCTGATTATATTTTTAGAATATATTAATAGTATAGAGAAAAACATAATTATGAAACGCGTGGTTAAATATATTAATAGGAAACAAGAACAAAGTTATAGCAATTCACTATATGTACATACATAGTGGAGATAAAATGAAATTGAATATTGATAAAATATTTATCTTCGCACAGTATACAAACTCTTTTAGTAAAAAAATGCGGAGGGGGAGTGAAATATATTAACAAAACCTGAAAGCTATTCAGTTTGATTCTAACGATACATTTAATAAATAGATTCTGCTGCCGAAATCAGAGAACATAGAAATGGAATAAAAGATTTTATTTCTTTCGACAAAAAGATATTCCATGTGAAAAAAGATCAGTTAATTTTTAAAAATAAAATAATAACTTTCTTTTTCAAGAAGTAAATGAATTAAAATTATATAGCACCCTATAATAGCAGAGAGAGTTGGAATATTACCAAATTCAGAAGTACAAACTGAGCAATCCGGAAAAATTTTGTGAATAAATTCTGTAATAAATCAATAATTTTCATTTAAATAACAATCATCTAAATCAGATAGCAAATCAGGATTATTTAACAAATTTGTTGAAAACAATCTCAAATTTTTTATTGTTAGTGATCATTAATAGACTATAGCGGGAAATAATCATTTTATATGATCGGAGTTAAGCCTAAAAGTAGAATATCGAATAAATTCGAACTCGATAGTTTGTTAAGCTTGCAAAGAGGAAAACATTGAAAAGCTTTGTTATTCTCCAAATAATAATCTGTATATTCAATTGATTTTTTACATTCAGATTTTTTTTTCTTTTCAGGACGTAAAAACTACTTTCTGTGCACATTTTTTAGCACTTTATCCGGTTCAAGGATAAATATTTTTGTTTGAGTTTGTTCCATAAAATAAGGGAACTGTGAACATTTTGTTTAACATTTCGACAGTTTTTTTTTTTTTATATTCTCATTTACTTAAAAGGAATACGCAGTTATGCTGAATCTTGACAGAACAGGAAAATCACTCGGTCAGTAGTTTTTATGTAAAAAGAAAAATCTAGAAGAATGAGCCATGAATGGAAGGACACAGTGTGAATAGCCGTTTATGAATGAAATTGTTTTTTCCCTAGATTCTTAAACTACTTCTTTCTCAGTTAGATTTTCATACACGTGATCATTTAACTATTATTATCCTCGTTGAACTTCTTAAGGTTGCTTCTTTTTACATTTCAATGGTTAATATTTTAATTATATCGTAGATCGATTGCTAGATTGATAGTCTGAAGAAACGCACACAAGGACTGTTATTTTTTTAAAAATTTTCTCTTGACTTTGAATTCATTTATTTATTCAGTATATACTTGAGATTTCAGGAAGCTGTTACATTACAAATTCTAAAAACACTTTATGAAATTGAAGAGAAAAACTGTAGATTGAATTCTAGAGAACTTTTTAAACTCAAGCGTTGATTCTTCACTACTTTTCAAAAAATAACTTTCTTAGAACGTCGAGAGTTACATTTTTTGCTGTTCGATCAGTTTGTTGAAGATTTGTGTTTAGCTGTTTATCAATATTTTAATTTTAAAAAAAATTAATTTTTTAAATACTAAAATCAAGATTGGAGAGACAAATTATATTAGCATTAATAATCTAATATAGATTATGTGGAAAAATATCATGCTTTTCCTTTCGAATTAATCAGCTACAAGATTTTCTTACTATAATTTCTGAGGTGTCATACATATCATACTTTTGAAAGCCACTGTATGTTGTTTTATTTGAGTTATTTCTAATTTCTAAATGAATTTCTAATAATTTTGATTGACTAGTTTAGCTTCTATGTAACCATTTGGAAAATAGAAAATTTATAATTTTATTTTTGCAGTGAAATATATTCTCTAATCGCCGATTCATCTACCGTACTTATTCAGCCCAAGACCTAATTATAGAAAAATATTGTATAACGTAACATTTTAGAATACGAAATAATTTTTCAGCTTTTTTTTTCTTTTTAAAAATTATAGCAAAAGACAAATGGCGTAACTTGTATGGACGATAATGGTTGTTATCATATTGTTAATGATGATTGCAGACGATATTTTTAGGAAAGAACATTTTATTTCTGATAATTTTCAAGATAATTTTAACTTGAAGAATTTATTAATAATATTAAAAGAGAGACAAATTTAAAAGAAATTATGAGTACGAGTATTAATACGGTCTATTATAAGCGTAATTTAAATAACTGAGTGGATAAAATTGTATATTTATTACTAACCATTTTTTATTTGTATGATCACTGACATGTTTGTACTTTTTTCAATTCCTATTCATATACTACATGATATGTAACAATTATCTTTGTCAAGTCATTTACCAACGCCATCGACTTTGTATTAATCTTTTGCACGATGGCAACATGTTGTTTATTTTGAAAGTTGTTTGTGTAGTAAAAGAATTTCTGTGGAATGCGAAAGTTGTTGTTTGTCCCCCGCAAATAAAGTTCACGGTCTTGTTTAAGAGTTTTCTTTGCAAAATGAAATGGTTGTATTTTAAAATCAAGAGTTTTGTAGTCCTGTGTCGATTTATAACCAATTATACAAGTGAATTAATTGCCAATTACAATTAGTGAAGAAATTTTAAGGAGTGGCCAGCAAGTGTGGTAGTACATTATTAAATGCTTTTGAATCAAATGAATTTAAAGTTTACAATCTATTCTGTAGTAAGCAATATTCTGCAATAAGAATTCCATTTTTAATAGTTAAAACAACAACAATAAAAAAAAACTTATACGGTTTATCTTTCAAACTCAAATTTTCTGATATCCCATTTAATTCAATTCAATTCAAGTTTCTTCGGATCAAATTGTTGAAATTTCATTTGAATTGAAGCTTGGCATTTTTAAATGCCGAGTTGACGCATGTGTACATACAGTCGGAATAAATATAGTAGAGCAGTATGTATAATTTATATTTTTAATTAAGTTATCCAAGAGATAACTGAATCTAAAAAAAACCACGAAATGCAAATAAAATACAATGTTAAATTTACTAAATAAAATAAGTTTTTTTTTTTGTTTCTTACCAACAGTAATTATATCAAGCTTAAATTTTTTATAAATGTGACTCTATTTTCACCTAGTCTGATAAATTTGTTATTCTTATGGCTGCAATTAACCGTATTTCTCATTGTCTTTTAATTTGTTTAAGACGTCTCAGGATCCTTTACATATATCCGTACACTCGAAAAAAAAACATCCTTCTTCAAACTAATGCAACTTAGGAATAAAAATAAAAAAAAATCATTTGAAAGTTTTACCACATGATAAGTCGCCCATCCGGTATAGTGGTTAGCGACGCTGACTGCTATGCCCTAGGGCTGTGTTCGAATCCCGGAGAAGGCATGGATGTTTGTAAATGTATAGTGCCTTCGCGGCATGGGGGTACTCTAAATAGCCGTCGAGCCGCAAATCCTCTTGTGAGGTTGGTGGAAGGGGAAGAGAGGCGGGAGGCCCCTGACCACTCCCAGGGTTTTCTCCCTCAAAATTGGGGTGGAATAGAGCCAAATCGTACTGTCACCTGCATAGTGCTCAAAGCTACGGCTAACGACAAGCGTACAATATAGCCCGATGCCATGATGAATTTCGTGGGCCTCAGTCGATCTGACTACGTCAGACAGGTGGCATTAGCAACAACCACATGATAATCATATATATTTACATTATTTCTCAAATTTTCAGAGAATTTGAGAAAAAAATTCTAAAAGTTATAAAAAAATATAAATTAGACAATTTTTCAAAAATATGAAAATCAGTATTTTACACCGCGCCGGATTCTAAAGTACAAAATTTATCAAAATTTACAAACATAATTTTACTTGGTATAAAAATGTTTTCTTTCGAAGTTATACTAACTTTTAAGAAATTTAGAGAAAAAAAATATTTTTTAAATACAATTTTAACGAAAATTTTAAAATTTTAAGAAAAAAAAAAAAGAACGTGGAAAGCCACGCGATAGAAGTGAAACTTCTTTGGCGACGTTGGCCGTAAATGCAGGAATAGATCTAATTATATTAAACTGCTGAGATAACTTTAATCAAATAAAAATCAAACTTCATTTATTGTATGAAAATATTTTAATTCAATTTTCTGCATCTTTTCCAAGAAAGACGCAATAGGTGGGTGGTAACTAAAGTAGGATATAAAAATCCTCGATTGTAGTCAATCAAGAAAATGTGAGAAAACTGCATCAATCGTGGTTCCGTATATTATTTTTCCTTCCCCAGAATCAGTATCCATTGTCAAATTAAGTGTCCGTTTCAAGAATTCAATGAGTGGCTTTGCTTCTTCCGAAGCAAAATTAACATTTAAGTCCAGTTAAGATAATCGGCTCGTCGGATCCAATGATTGCAGCAGCCTCTGATGTGTACAGCGCTAAAACGTTATGGATAAAGATGATAAAAAAGCTGCGACAGAACTACCTGGTGATATATAGACTTTCTCCAGCAATTTCTGCTAGTTTTACTTTTTTTTTTCTTTCACGAAACTCTTTTCCTCTTTTTGCATTTGTTCTAGGCTATCTGATCAGAATTTATTTTGATTCAATGGAAATAAAAATTAATAATTTAAACTTAATGCATCACTCACAAAAGTCACTGTGTTTGTTTACAAGACGCTATCCGTAGCGATTCTGGCGCGAATGTTAGTGCCATATACACAATACCAAGGCACTCCCATAACGGGAAGAGCCATATAATGGTAATATTTTGGGTGCGTTTATTCGTTGAAAACGGCACGTTTATTACATAAAAACTATGAAAATACGCCACGCGAGTTCGTTACGAGAGTAGCACTTAATGTCACCAATACCTAAGCGCCTTTCGTCCATAGCAGCAAGATATACTTTTGATGCACAATTCCCCCTTAGCAATCGTTCAACTTTTTGACGGATATGACGCAAGTCATGTGTACCCCCCCCCTCCTCCGCTCGCTATCTCTTAACCATGGCGACGTTTCGGGGGGGGGGGAGAAATCACTACTTCCGTTCGCTTTTTCACTGTTACGCAAAACTGGGTAAATTTCCCATTCACTCCCTTCCGCAAAGAAGTTTCACTTCAAAAATAAATTAAAGTTAAAACAAAAAAAAAAATTAAAAAACTGTTGTATAAGTTATGAAGAGCCTTATTTTGAAAACGTATTTGAAGTTTCAAATTGATATCATAAATAGTTTCTGAAAAATCCTGCACGCAAGCTAAAATTTGTTGTTTTGAGAAAAATGAAGTTAAAGATAAGAAAGAGATAGGGGTTTTTGTTTAAGTTTCGCTAGCTATTTCTCAAGAACTTCGGAGGTTTTTACAGAATGAACAAAATTTTGGTATCAAAATGCTCAGAAATGTTACAGCTGTAACATATATTTTTTTTCAAAAAATTGAAAAATTTGCAATTTAAGAGTCCTTAAACAACTATTTTCAAATTGATTTAAGTTTATATAAATGATTACACTTATATAAAAAGAATATTGCATGGTTTAAGAACCGGATTCTTCTACGATTTATGAATATTGGGTATAATTCCTTCAAATCAAATATATAAATAGTGAGATGATGTTTTTTAAAAAAGAAAACTTTTTTCGTTAGTAAGGACCGTTTTTTAGAGTAGTTCGCTTTGAAGCATATAACATGACATATCTAAAACATTTGAATTTTACATCTTCTCTGTCTGAAAATAAAGAATGAAAGCGAAAATCTCGAATTCTATAACTAGAATTCAAATCCCTACCT
Source organism: Trichonephila clavata (assembly GCA_019973975.1). Classification (NCBI taxonomy): domain Eukaryota; kingdom Metazoa; phylum Arthropoda; class Arachnida; order Araneae; family Nephilidae; genus Trichonephila; species Trichonephila clavata. Next base: position 27,765 of record BMAO01006902.1, on the reverse strand, counting down.
ATGAAGAAACATTGCAACACACTCAAATAAATAATTTTTAAGTCGTGCACACACATTAACGACAAAAAAAATAAATAAAATAAATCAAAATCAAAATCTTTTGTCAAACACAATACATTGCTTTCAAAACTAACGATTATTCTAATTGTGTGTAATAAGCATACATTTTCCTTCCTGAAATTTTATGTAGTATCTGATTTTTCAGAAAGAATCATTGTTTAGAAAAATAATCCCAGTTATAATAGACGGTAAGTGGTTTTCCCTATTGATTCTATTTTGAATAAATATTACGCCCTCTCGTGGGTACAAATTGAAATTGTTTTTCCTGCACAGCAAAACTTTTATTTTGGCTATCAATAGAAGAGGAGAGGAACTGAGAGAGAGAGAGAGAGAGAGAGTAAGGGCATATCTACAAAGATCAAAGGGAAAAATAAAATGGCTTGGAATTACTTTATTTAAAAGTCAAATTTCTGTTTGACCCCACTTTTAACACAGTACACGCAACAAACAATAGCTGTTTTTCGTCATTTGAACGAGTTTAAGGAAGTTGAAAAGAACAGAGCTCGTGCGAGAAAGATCGTGAGGTGAAACAATTTTATGGTTTAATATTTATGTGCCTGTTATATAATTTTATTGTGAGGATTTGGTCTGGCGTTCTAGGAAACGGTTCTCACACTAGAACAAGCATTACCTGTACAAAGAAATAAGTTGAAGCTTATATTCATTATAAAAGCTGTGAAATTTAACAAAATCTTCGACAGCAGTTTGCTGATGCAGCTTTAATTCGACGAAAGACCGGTCGTGTACAGGAGCTGGGATGCATTATATCTATCGAGGCTTTATAAGTCCTAACTTTGTCATGGATGAGAAATTAGGAGGGGAGATTCAAGTTTAGGCGTTGCCCTAGTCACAAGATCCTTGTTTCAAATTACAAGGTCCGCACGCCAAAAGCCAAAGCCTGATGTAGTGTCCAAGTGAAATGTATGTAACTATCAATCAATTTGAAAAATTGGCATAACTAGTCCTGAAGGGACCCTGTATCAAAGTTCCTTAGGGATCCTCTCTAGGAACCCCTTAACATTTTGCGATTTTTGCTCACACGTTTTGGGGCTCCTCAAGTTTCGGGCCCCAATCATTGATACGGTGGTATCTACGTCCCTGATTTGAAACAACCTTAGCATTTGAGGTTGCATAAAAGTTTAAAACATGATCAATGTTTATCATAAATTAAATATCATGAAAAAGATGGATTTTTAGAAAAAGGTTGACAGCTACTTAATCCAGAATGCTTGTTTATAAACATTCAGAACTGCTTCCATTACATCTTGTAATATACATGAAAATATGTTTTTAAAAGTTTTTTTTACTATACCATTTTGAACTTATTGGCACTGGTATTCTCCAATACACTATTCCTTCGCACTCAAATTGATAGTCCTTCATACTTCCGAAGACCGTCCAGTACAAGGATTGACGCATTTTTAATCTGTCGGAAGTCAGTCTTCTTATTGGCTTGCTACGGAAGTTTGGAGAATGACATGTGAGTTGAGATACAAAGTGACATATCAGCCTAGAATGGCATGTCAGATAATCGTTTGACAGTGGCTCAAAATTGCGAGAACTATCCTCCAATACCCATCGTCTGTCGTAGTTGAATTAAACGTTTCTGACAGTCTGTTCCTGCTCTACACAAAAGTATGATAAACACAGCCAATAAACCTCGTAATTCTGCATCACGGTTAAATGACGAGGTCAAAATCTAAGCTGGTATCACTGTTAATGAGAAGAGTTTGTACCTTGACAGATTTGGCGTGCGCCAGCCCGCTTTATGACGCATCGTTAGTGGAATGAAAACTAGCAAATAAGCAGTTGCGTACTTCACCCGATGTTAATAAACTGTCAAAACCAACGCGAAATATCACATGATTTTTTTATCTACGACATCCATTTATGCCACTAGATATAATAGATTGCTGAAGAAATTAAAATCCTACATGCGTATAAAGGGTTTATGAGTCAAGGAAAAACATTGAAATCGGATAAAGCATTCTCATTGATGAACGATTGCAAAAAAAAAAAAAAAAAAAAAAAAAAAAAAAAAAATTAAAGAAATGAGATTTATATTGAACCTCGAGTTTGAATCATTTTGCAAAAATTGTAAGAGGTAAGGGGAGAATGTTTTAAACCCTTAACTGGTTTGCAACTGGCTACGACCGATTTGCCCGTACGCTATACGGGCATTGATATTATCTTCCTTCTATTGTTGATTTGTGCATATTTTTAAATCTTAAAGTGAGAGTATTAATGCTAGTGTTTTTAAGAGATGCAATTTATCCATGGTAATGAAATACTTCTCATACAAGATTTTCTTCGTAGTGAAGGCGGGAAGTTTTCATTGAAGACAGGAATTTAGATTCTTGAAAATATTGGTAAGTAACAGGGATTGGCAAGTCAATGTATAATTTGTTGCTTGAGAAGAAATGAAAATGGAAACATAATCCAAAAAAGCCAATATTATCTCTGTCCCCATTGTGCAATGTAATACTTTAATATTATATACACACACACACACCATGTTTCAAAGAAATATATATATATACCATGTGATACACACACAACACAACACAACACACAACACACACACACAAAACACACAACACAACACACACACACACACACACATATATATATAACTAATGCTTATAGTTATATTATATATCCTGTATAAAAATGTGCCTTTTTTGGAACATTTTGTGTACAGAAATTGACTGCTTAAGGCTTTAAGATGCTCTCATGAAGAACGAATAATCTCAGAAAAAAATATGACAATCAAGTTCAATGAGTTCTTAAGATGATTCGTTTTCAACTAGTTTATTCTTTTGTTCAATTAATCGAATTAACTTAATCTCATTTACAATCCAATAGTTCGAAGCCAAGTAAGAGAGGCGTTGAACTGTTTTTCCAAGGGTCAAATCTGAAAGTTTCGAAGGCGGTGGCATTCACCCAATCACCTTGAGAGCAATGACAAGAAGAACGATTGCAGGTATAATCTTGAAGGGTATCTAAAACGTTCCCGTTCTTCGTTTGAACTCTGGAGAACTGTCACAACCTTGAAAAAAACTTCATATTGCCCAATTCAGCAAGGGAAATAATGTCTGTTGCCTCGGTAAACCGAATTACTGATATGAAAGCAATTGAAAGGATAGGTGAATGTCTTTCCCACGACTTTACCTCTAAACTTTGTAGCGAAAGATGATGATTCATGGAAAGTATTAAATTCGAGTCATTTTGAGTTGATAATTGTAGATGTGTAAAAAAAAAAAAAAAAAAAAAAAAAAAAAAAAAAAAAAAAAAAAAAAAAAAAAAAAAAAAAAAAATAAAAATTGAAGTAATAAAAGAAGTGGAAAAAAAAAAGAAATCCCAGATTTTTTTTTTGATGATAATATATTACCAAGCATCTAATAGACTTTCAGAAAACTGAATATTATGTAACGATTTTGGAATAAAATACGAAAGCTAGAATAGAAAATAAAAATTCATGTGGCTACATAGTCGAGTAGATAATCAATATCAAGAGTATAAAGGAAATTTTCTTTCACTTATCTCCAAGGTATTCCAAAAAATTGCGGATTTAAAAAAAATGACGAAAGGATTACTATACAAAAATGGTATCCACAAGCAATTAGATATAAAAATAAGATAATACATCAATCGATAAATTAAAAAAAAAAACATAATTTTCTTTAAAAACATGTTATTTCTCAATTTATTAAAACCTCAAATAAAAATTTAAGCTTAAAGTCAAATATTTTTATTCTCCAGCAAATTAACCATTTCAATTACGCCTGATTTTTTTTTTTTTTTTTTTTGCGTATGTACGTGATTTAAAAAATGGCAAATCATACGAACAACTCAACTTTTAAAAAGAATAATTAAAGGCTTATTCTCTCTTTAAAGATACTGATAATGAATGAAACTTATTTGCATTTGAATAGTCAATGAAGATTTTAGATATTTTACGAAAAATAATTTATAGGCTCGTCGGTGGATAAAAAAGAAAATTGCACGCGTAGGTCCTGGGTGTATAATAATTCAATATCATACATTTTTATTTGATGTTTAACTTCATATAGCATTATTTACTATGCATAAAGCAAATAATGCAGGTAAAGAAAATCATTGTATGTGAATTATGTATTAAACGCAAATAGAATATTATGTATTTAACACAAATAGAATATTATATATTAAACACAAATAGAATATTATGTATTAAACACGAATAGAATTATGTATTAAAGAAATAAAGTCCTTAGTAAAATAATTGTGTTATTTGTGAAGTAAAAAAAAAAAAGTTTGAGATATCTCACTCTGTTTTCACGATCAACTAGAGCTCTAAGGTATTTATCTATCACTGTTATCAATAATTTGAGTTCAGAAAGAAAATAAATAAATTTTTAAATAAATCAAATCAAGAATTATTTTTTAAGCATAAAGAAAAAAATACGACAGGTTCTTGACACATTTTTTAAAATTAATTTTTCTTTTGTTAAAAACACGTAAAATGTTCATTTTATCCAACAAAAACAGGTATTTTAAAAAAAGCATTTTTACGATTGGTTTACCGAAATTATCTTTATAAAAACAATTATTATTTTTGAAATTCCAAGAAATGCTGTAACATACATGTACCGCACTTAGTTCACATTATAAAATTATTTTTCAGGAAATCTCGATTAAAAGTTTTACGCTTCCAAATGAAATCGTAAAATCTAATACGATTGCAGATATATCATAACTTTTGTTAGCAAGACGGGAGGAAACTCATGTTTTATTTCTGATAACAAAGAACACTTAAGTTTTATTGTTTTGCGTTGAAATCTTTTAAGACATTTCTTATTCATTCAAAAAAAAAAAAAAAAAAAAATCAAACGTGAAGGTTCTTTTTAAATTACAAATAATAAAAGAGCTTTATTTTCAACATCAAATTTTCCCTTTGTTTTTTTTTACGTAATCAAAATAAAAAACAAAATTCGAAAAAGTGTACAAAATTTTCTTTTGCGTTTATGACATTTTTGCTTCAATGTTTTCCTCTTGCTTGTTTTGATGACAAGAATGGAGGAAAACATTTTTGGAAAAAAATTTTTTTTATCGATTAACTGGTTAGTTTTAAACGAGAATAATTGACACGCGCATGCGCTTTAAAAATGGAGGAGGAAGGTAAGATGGCAAATCTGTAGAATAAACAACTTTCTCTGCAATGAGGTTTTTGGGTAAAATTTATAAATCGTTTCAAAAAAAGAATAGTTACGATTGGGTATTAATTTGCTGATTAATGAATTTATTTTTTTAAATTCATTTCATTGTACGATGGGAATTTTTTTAATAAAATTGCTTAAGTAAATGAGTTACCAAAAACATAGATTATCTTTTTCCTCACAGTTGAAGAACGTATGTGCTAAAAATAACAAAATAGCTTTCAAAAATTTAAACACATTTGCTAGGGTAAAATGGACTATAATAGGGTTGAAAGTTTTGTTTTATGTGTGTACGGAAGAATTCATTTGATACGTTTTACTTGTGTTTTTAGAACTCATCAGAATAATATAGAATAATATAAGAATATTTTAGAATAATATGGGTATTCACATATAAATAAATACACTAAGCAAAATAAAAAGCAGATAAATTGAGGGGAAAAATCATATTATCAGGTAAGCTATGAAAAAACTTACCGATGAGCATTAAATATGTCGGTTATTTCGCTTATAATGATTATTCGAACAGAAATGTAGCAAAAAATTGGTTTGAAAAAAAAATGCAATTCTAAAATGTATAAATATTAATTTTTATTCTAAAAAATAAATAAATAACGAACTACTTTTTGGAATTTTAAACAGAGTATTGAACAAAAATAAAATATTATAATTTTTGAAAGATTTTCTACATTTATATGAAAATAAATGAATACCCGTGGAACAAAATTGAAATATTTTTAAAAACAAATAAATTACTTCTTTGATTTTTTAAAAACAATATATTCTGATTTTAAAATTAACTGTTTTAAAAAAATAACTGTATAGAAAAATATTAATAAAATATCACAATTTTTCTTCTTAAAAAAAGAAACAACCTCTGAGTGAGGGAGAATTATATTAATGTCGCACTATAAAGCTTCTCAAGGGCTATTGGTAACACACACACACACACACACACACACACACACACACACACACACACACACACACACACACACACACACACACACACACACACACACACACACACACACACACACACACAACACACACACACACACACACACACACACACACACACACACACACACACAACCTTTGAATTCTAGGACATTTGGCAAATGATTTCAACTAAAACATTGATTTTATTCAAAATATTATTCTTTATATTCAGTCGATGTTTTTAAAATAATGCGCTCTTCAGTTTCTGCTCAAAATTATTCAATTCCTACAATTAGTTCACTCTCTCCCTATACACACACATATATATTTTTTCTATATCTTGTTCAAATTTTCAATCGTTAATAAAATACTTTCTATTCGTCCATTTAAATTCAAATACATTTTTTAAAACTTGTAGTGGATGACACTTGGTGTTAATACAGTTTTTTCAAATATGAATTCATTAATTAAATTGAAAAATGAATAAACAATAACAAACAAAAGTCATTGTCCAACACCATATATGGAAAGGAAAATCGTTCGTTGTGTCCCTGCAGCGCAATGGATAACGCGTTGGACTTCTTATCCAAAGGTCGTGGCTTCAAATCCCACCTGGGATGGCCTAATTTCTAAGAATGTGATTTCTTTTTTACTATACTATTTTATTAGAATAATTAAATTTAATTAATGAATAAACAGTAACAAAAAATAGTCCAACACCATATATAGAAAAGAAAAATGGAAAAAATTACAAGGAAAATAGCTTTCTATTTTGTCATTTAATATTGCGATTCTGTTATATGTATATACATATTTATATTGATTGTAACTATTTAATAAAAAGTAACAATTTTTTTTTTATTTGTTCATCTAAGTAGGAATTTGACATAATTTTTTTCCATATTACTTGTTTTCGCAAATAAATACTTTTAAATAATGAAATGCTTCAAACTTAACGTAGATTGGAATTATTTTTATGTGTGAAGAAATTTTTCCCGACAGCAAACTTAATGTAGTTAAAATTATTAGTTTCGTTACTTTTTTAAAAATTAGCATGAACTGATAGAGAATTGGATAGTAAAAAATAAACTTTTTCAGAAAAGAATCTCATTTCCGACTATTTTCGAAATTAATTCACAATATGAATGAATGATTCTTTTTATCATGATTTTCATCACACGCACAGCTCCTGCATACTTATTGCACAGGATTTAATCTTAGAATCTGACAATGCTACGCTTTTTTTTTTATAACGATGTTGATTCAGAATTACATAAAAAAATTATAAAAATAATTTTTCTTCCAAGAACATTTGTTAAATATATACCCAAAGTCTTTTAAATTGATATTTCAGAAATATATTTTTTTGATGGATTCATCATGTAATTTAATTGTAAGCGGAATATAACAGCAGGACCACAAAATTTAGCAAACGAATTTAAAGAAAATCCAAAGTCAATATAGAATTCCATCAACCAATTCCATTTGAAACACATTTTAAAAAGAAAATACCTATATTTTTGGTTATCATTTAGTCGAAATTGCAGTGTTAAAATCTTTTAATTGAAAAGTACAGATGAAAAAACACTTTCGCTTAAATACACGATATATTTCTTTACTATACATGTAAAAGTTTAAAAAATTCACACACACAAGAAACAGAAACCAATGTTCTCCTTTTTCTTGCGTGTAATTAATTCTATTTAAATGCAAATGGATGAAAGAAGGGCTTATTAAATCAGAGGAGAGGGATTCTTAGGGTTATTTTAATTTTTGAATTTAAAGAATAAGCAACTATTTTCAGTGCAAATAATTTAAAATATTTATAACATCTTTAATTTCATTAAATTTTTTATCATTTTACATTTTGAAACATTTTTCTTCAACATGTTAATTATTATTATTATTATTATTATTTTTTTGCAATTGAACGATAGTTTCGAACGAATTTAGTCAACACAATTTCAAATATTAGATTAAAAAAATATAAATTATGATGATAATTCGAATAAATAATTTGCAAACTGTAACTGAGTGATGAGCATGAAATTATGTGATGGCAAATCAATTCTCATGTAGAATTAAAAAAAAAAAAAACTAGCTTTTCAATTAAAATAAAAACTAGTTTACATTTCCACAATCTATTAGTGTCCATACATTAATCATAATAGATCATATTCTATGAAAAATTGTGTTTTTTTGTCGTAAAAGATTAATGATTTTCATAACTTACCACAAGGTTCGAATTTTATCTCTTTGGATAGAGCCAGACAGAACACTGGAATCAGGAACAGGAAGCTAACACGAATCATTCTGGAAACGATAAAGTAAAAAAGGGGAACACCGTTCTTCTGGCCGCCTGTGTTGTCTCGCGTGGGTTATTTGTTTCAATTCTGCCAGAGAGAGCTGCAACTGTTGCGTATAAAACAGCCAAGTGTGAAGTGAACCTTGGAGTATACAGCACGCGATTGGGTCATGGATTCTTCCCCCTCCATCAAATAAAAAAGAAAAACTCGCTTGTCCACTTTTCCGACTCAGAATGAAACCGATTTCTAGAGAAAAATTTTTATGCAATTTTGAATGTAGGTTTTATTGTCTTTTCTTTGTGATAGATAGCCTTCGCAATTATTTACTATGCAGACGATTCATTAGAACATAATGTTCTTTTTTTCTTCCACATTTCGGAAACTGCTTTATTGTTTGTTTTAATTCTGTTTCCAGCAAATCTTTCAATGCCAGGTGTTTTTCTTTCTTTTTTTTCTGTTCTTATGATGCGTCATTATTCTTTATAGCGCAGGTGATTAGTTTCAAGTTTTAAAATAAGTAAAAAATAATACGTGTGTGAAATTTAAAACGAGGTATTCATTGGTGAAAGAGAAGGTTAAATTTGCTTAGTAAGGTTGAAAATAGGCTGATTTAGAAACTCATGTTTGTGTTAGTTGCCTGTATGACAGATAAGCATTCGAAAATATATTTAGAATTAAAAAAGAGTTTCGAAATATCTTACAGATTACAAGCAACCGTTAAAAAGGTTCTCGTTGACAAGGGGGTTCTATTCATTGACTTTTATCGTTTCTTTTTTGTAGTTTTTCACTGATCGTGCTAATCTCAATAATTTCCTCAGTTTTCCAGTTTTTGAAACAATACAGTGGGATATTATTTTTGTACTCATTTTGTATTTTTGTATATTATTTTGTAGACGCGTACTCACATCATGAAAAAAAACCCAATTTTGTTGAGTCATAAAAGCGCTACAAAAAGGCATATTTCACATTTCTTGGAAATCTGAATAATTTATTATAGTGTTGGCGGTTCTCATCTTTCTCAAAATATTTACAAATGTTTTTAACGCATAATTTTATTTTGGAAAAATTTGTAATAGAGTGTAAAAAAAAAAGCAATTCTGATTTTTAATGTTCATTCATCGGTTTTTATCGGTTACTGCTTTATTTCGTGTATTGCAATGTCAGGAAAAATATAGTTCTTAATTTTTTCCATTTCCACGGTGTTAAAAAATACTTTTTTTAATAACTTTTTGAAGGAAGAAATTTTAACAAAAAAATTAAATAGCCTTTACACTTTTTTTCATTTTAGGAAATTATTAATAATCGAGTGGTAGAAAAAAATGTGCATATGTCATATTTTTTGATGTAAAGTAGTAGTGAATTTATTTTACAGTTCAAAGCTTGTAAAAGGGTTTTTGGATTTCCAAAATTATATATGAAAATAAACTACAATTTTGTTTCATCTATAAATGGAATTAAAATTAACAATTAAAAAAAATCTAAGAGAAAAATAAATGAAAAGAAAAAAGAGGAATCTATTACGTTTTTTTTTTATTCCATTTAGTACAGCATAGAATTAAAAATTAGAATTTATAGATAGGGGTGGAGAGAAAGGGGATAACACACACACACACACACACACACACACACACACACACAACACACACACACACACACACACACACACACACACACACACACACACACACACACACACACACACACACACACACACACACACACACACACACACACACACACACACACACACAAATTCTTTCAATTATTAAACATTTTATCATTTCCAAAAATTTAATCCAATTTATTGATGTTAAAACTTTAAAATGGAGTTAAAAAATATAACAGAATTATCTTTTTTTCTTTTTCTTAACAATAGACATTTTTCTAACAATAAAACAGGACATTTTAAACATTTAACATGCAAGTTTTTCCAGCTAATATTAACAGGAATTTGTGCCTTATACTGTTAAGAACACTCAGGTAAAAGGAATGCACCGTAAAATCCGGCTTAAAATGCGCACTTTACCACAAAAAAATAAGATCGAAATTTATGGGTTCGCGTTTTGTGCACGGTATACAACATTAGAGCTTTAAAAACAGTAATAATAGAAAGAAAAACAATTACAGAAAAAAAAAAAACTTTGACATATATCGAAATACGGTTCATTGAAAAGAAATCGCATTTCTTATGAACTTAATGGGTTGTAGTTCTAGAAGTATACTATTTTTTTTTTTTTTAAAGCTGGGAAAATAATACCTTGAATAAAAATAATTTCAGGACATAAGATCATTGCGCCGTGTATTTCAGGTTTCTTCGTAAAAATCAGGGTGCGCGTAATACGGTGAATGAACCTAAAAATTAAAAATTGCAGCTTGAAAATATAGGCTCACGTTATACGCCGGATTTTACGGTAATTATTTTGTGCAAACTTGAAAGATTGCACACGAAGATATTTGTTCTTCACCAATTCTATAAATCACAAATATATTTATGTAAGTTGTCCTTATTTATTATTTATTCATTCAGAGCTATATAATTTCTTTCATATGTGTGAATGTGTGCGTTTAAATCAGGTTTCCTCAAACTCATTGTTTCATTTTTGGTTTTTAGATGAATTAGCAAATCATGTATCTGAACTAATATTGCATAGTTTTTGAATAACAAATGTTGAAATGATGTAAAAAAATAAATAACGAAACTCACACTCAGCTTATAATCCAAGGTATCCACATAGTACAATCCCCATTGGGTTTATTTTTTATGAGGTTCCATGTAAACTTATTCATCGTGCTCCCCTGGAATAATCGGGGTACCGAAAACACGGCACGTATATCGTTTTTCCTGTGTCAACACTCTCCTTGAGGGGAAATTGAGTTTTACAGGCAAAGTTCGTTTCTCAGCAAGAACTTGAATAAAATTATGGCAGCCATTGTCGATGTGACCTGGGTTACCAGATTGGCGTCAGGTTTATCAAAAAGTATGATATTTCCAAGGAATCCTCGAGAAATATCTTGGGTTAACCCATCTAGAAATTTCCATTAAGGTCGATGGAGTTCAGTTTTATACGTTGACTGCGATAAAAGAGAGACTAATTGTCTGAGTTCCTGCTGCTGGAATTGTTTAGAGAGCCTTTTCTGGAACGTTGTACTGCTTGTTCATAATGAGCACATTTTGAACTATTGTAAACAAACTGTTATAATATTTCTTTGTGCATATACGTCGATTTGTCATAATGTAGTCATCTGTTCGTCCTTGTCTAGTTATAAATATATAATTATTCCAATAACTGGAACCGTTAGCTATTCCTCTACCACTCAAATTTGCAACAACACAAAGCACTATAATAAAGTACAAACTTGGATTTTAATAGAGACGTCTTTCACGTAACATGTTCAGTTAGGCTTATTCTCAGGAATATCAAAATGGTTTGGCGATATTTCTCTCGTATGATGCCAAATTATAAATTTATACGCGAACCACGAGATACAAATACCGGCTTTACTGTTGTTTTAAAGATGTATAATTTAACCATATTTAATACATTTTTAGCGTAACAGATTTCTGGTAAAGTATAAGTCGAGAAGTATCAATCTACAGGTTAAGAAATATTTTTCTATTTAATACCAATTTTATTTCAACCCATCTTAATGTTAAGAATAACATTATTTAAAATGCAATTCCTGTTCAATTCTATATATATATATACACACACTGCTGGCCAACGTAAATGCAACACCCTGAAGGAAGCACGCAAATAACATGAAATCTACAACATGCATTAGCGGAGGTGAGATATGCAAATGATTAGAATTTCAGCGCAGACACACATCACGCACGCCTGTGGCGCCACCTCAAAGCGCTATTTAAGGCTTAGAGATTTCGACGATTTCAAGTTCGGCGATTGTGTTTTTGTTGTGGTTTTTCAAAAAATGATCAGTTATGTCTCGTAGAAAACAACGATCAGCTTTTAATCAAGTATCCGAGTTCGATAGAGGAAGGATAGTGGCCTACCGAGATTGTGGATTATCTTTCAGGGAAATCGGTAGTCGTGTTGGGCGAAACCAAACAGCTGTAATGCGGATATGTGACCGTTGGATGCAGGAAGGTACGACAGAACGACGTAATCGATCGCATCCATCTCAGTGCACCACTTCACGTGAGGACAGGCAAATTGTGAGCATGGCAGTGACGGATCGCTCAGTCACATCACGAACCATAGCACAGCACATTGAGTCTGTAACGCATCATTCAGTGTCTGCGAGTACCATTCGACGCCATTTACAGCAGAGTGGTCTGTCCGCAAGACGTCCATTGCTTGGTCTACACTTGACACAGAACCACAGACGTCTCCGCCACCAATGGTGCGATGAAAGAAAGATGTGGGTGGCAGAATGGAATGAAGTTGTCTTTACTGACGAGTCACACATCAGTCTGCAACACCACGAGGGTCGGATTGGAGTCTGGAGACACCGCGGAGAGAGGATGCTGAACAGCTGTGTTATGCACCGCCACACTGGTCCTGCACCGGGTATTATGGTATGGGGTGGTATTGGATATCACTCTCGCACTCCTCTAGTACGCATTTCGGTACTTTAAACAGCCAGCGCTACATCTCCGAGGTGTTGGAGCCAGTTGTCCTTCCTTACCTTCAGGGCTTGGTCACAGCTATATTTCAACATGATAATGCGCGACCACACGTGGCACGCATTGTCCAAAGGTTCTTCGTCAATCACCAGATTGAATTGTTTCCCTGGCCGGCTCGCTCTCCGGATCTTTCGCCTATACAAAACATGTGGTCCATGGTTGCTTTACGATTGACCCAGATTACACCCCCAGCTGCCACACCAGATCTGCTTTGGCAACGTGTGGAAGCTGTTTGGTCTGCTGTACCCCAAGAACACATCCAAAGTCGCTTTGAATCAATGCCGAGGCGTGTGGCAGCGGTGATCTCCAACAATGGCGGCTACTCTGGCTATTGATTCTGGCAGGAACCACACTTCACAGAAGTCTATAAATTTAATCATTTGATACTTGGTCAACATGTTATCTACAAAATAAATTTTGTTGTGCTATCTCTTGTCTTTTTTGGTGTTGCATTTACTGTGGCCACACACAGCAGTGTATTTATCTTGTTCAAATTTCCAATCATTAATAAAATACTTTCTATTCCTTCAACCAAGTTCAAATAAATTTTTTAAAACATGTAGTGGATGACACTTGATGTTAATACAGTTTTTTCAAATAATAATTCTTTAATTACTGGTTAGTTAATTAAATTAGTTACCGGTTTTCGACTCCAACTTAGATTCGTCCCCATTGTTGTAACAATGTTACTGTTAAAACAATGACAAAAGATGGCGTCGAAAATCGGTTTTTCAACCAAACCGGGTGTACATTGTTACAACAATGCAGACAAATCGTGCTCTTTTATCAATTCCTACTAATAGTTCACTCTCTTCCTATATTTTTATATGTTTTGTTTAAATTTTCAATCTATACAAATAAATGAAATTGAAGTGTCTGTTTGTAATTTCAAATTAGCAGCTTTTTACTAAATGCATTTTAAGGTATATACGGTACTTATATCAAAAAATCAATTTTTAAAATTTTTGTCTGTCTGTCTGTTTTGTTTGTTCCGGCTAATCTCGGGAACTTCTAATCCGATTTTAAAAATTCTTTCACCAATGGAAAGCTACATTATCAGCGAGTAACATAAAATATATTTTATCTCCATATTCCTACGGGAACGGGAACTATGCGGGTAAAACGTTGACGTTGCTTACTCCCCGCCAAGTTGGCGCAAAATTATGCATTTGTGTCAATAATGGAAATTTTAATAAAAATTTTCTCAAATTTGTAACAAATAACTGAAACATAGTGTAATTTAGCATCTTTACAAAAAGCAATTTTTTAAATGGTTTTTTATTAAACGTCTAACGTTTATTAAGTTACGATTGTAAAATGTCAAACTCAAACTTTGAGAAATATCGCCAAGTTGGCTAAGAAGTTCTCTATTCCGACAATCCCGGATATTTTAATGCAAATTTTCTCCCACTTTTTAAAGAGGGAAACAAAATCAAGTTTTAGCGAATTGCGCGCGCGTGATATTGAAAATTCTATGGTAATATTAATTGACAGTTTCATAAAAATTTTGATTACTTTGATTAGTTTTGAAAGTATTTATTACTTTGAATTTTTTTAACCTAATTATACATTATTCATATTTTGCACAAAATTTTTCACTTATACTGAACCTAGATATAATATATGGAGGTATTACTTTGAAGATATACTATGGAGGTATCCATACAATGTCACTCGCCGAATAAAATTAGGGAGCTTTACGCAATACTTATTTCATCTTCAGTCTTTCTAATCCTCAAACCTTTTGGAATAAGTACATGACGGAAGATATTTGGCGACGAAAAACAACCAATCAATGAATACATCTACAACGAAACGCAATAAAGTTTTTCAGAATGGTTAGGAAGAAGCTACATGATTTTGGAGTGATTAGCCCTAGACGTGTTGACGGAAAAGTCTTCGATAATGAAATTACTTGAGAATTAAACTACGATTTTATAGCATTGCAACATCAAGTAACAGAATTTATCCCTCAATTAACTCCAGAACAAAGTCACGTTTTCCAACAAGTGTTACGCAAATTAGAATCCGGCAGTGGTGCACTCTTTTTTCTCGACGCCCCTAGAGGAACCGGAAAAACGTTTTTGCTAAACTTATTAATGGCCACCAGAAAAATCCAGAAAATAGCAGCTGCTATGGCTTCTTCTGGTATAGCCGCGACTTTACTGACCAACGGTCGTACTGCACATTCCGTTTTAAAATTATCGCTTAATCTTGCATTTGAAGATTCATTCATCTGGAATTTTAGAAAAAATAGTTCTCAAATCAGGATGCTTTCACAATGTAAGCTTTTAGTGTGGGATGAAAGTACGATGTCTCACAAGAAACCTATAGAAGCGTTAAATCGGACTCTTCAGGTTTTACGAGATAGTACAGATATTATAGGAGGAATGGTAGCTTTATTATATATTGAATGATGAATTTTGAAAAACTCTCCCTGTAATCTAGAGGGCAGATGAAATCAGTCTCTATTAAATCATCAAGCTTATGGGCAAAAGTTGAAAATTCAGTCTGAAAACAAATATGAGAGTGCATCTTCATAATGACGTAGATTCGGAACATTATGCAGAGACGCAATTGAAAATCGCTTATGGATGTTTGGACGCAAATGCTGGAGGTAATATTTTACTTCCAGAAAATTTTGTAATGTAGAAGAAAATGATGTAAATCTTATTGCTCAAATTTACCCGAGCTTGCAACAAAATTTAAATTAGGATCAGTGGTTGCGCACAAGTTCAATATTGGCGCCTAACAATGACATTGTCCACAAAATCAACATTGAAAATTTAAACGACGTGCGGGGGAGGGGGTATTGAAGAAATATTTATCAATGAATACAATCATGGATAAAGAACAAAGTACTTCATATCCCACGGAGTTCTTAAATTCACTTGAACTTTCGGGTGTACCCTCACATAAATTCAATTAAAACTAAATGTACCAGTTATGCAAAATCTCGATGCTCCTCGACTATGTAAAGGAAAGAGACTTTGGATCACAAAACTGAGCCAATATTTGAACATATGTTCAATTTCCAGTTTTACTGTTGCTATTAACAAAGCTAACATTTCAGGTAGCACGGGTGCATTTGGAAATTCAATGTTTTTCCCATGACCAACTATATGTAGCTTGATCGGTGTGTCCAATGCCCAAATCTTCACATATTTGCAACTGACGGAAGAACATACAATATGGTATACAGTAGCATCTTAGAATAATATTTTGTTTTGAGTTCTTTTGAAGAGGAATTATATATTAAACGTAGATACTTTCGATTTTTAAAAATATTAATAGTTTAAGTTGTGACGGGTTCTTACGCGTTTCACTAACCTTCTCGGAAATTCTTTAATGTTTTATTTATTTCAACCAATCTCCACCGGGAGCCAAAGCGTGATTTATGCAAATGAGATATTTTATATAAGTTCAGGTTTAGCGAGTTAGAATAGAGAATGAAATGAAATGAGAAAGTGTTTTCAAATGTAATCGTAGATGTTGTGAATAGAATCCAACGCACCGTTGTGGATAAAATTAGTTCGTAGAAGAACTGCGGGAATAGCTGAGAAATAAGTCGCCTCTTAAAGAAGGAATCCTACTTCAAGTTGACCCAATCAAGATCTTAAAGAACCAACTAGACGAACCTGCCATAGCATAAGAAATCAGGTTAGTTTTATAGATTACAATTAAGTCTAAGTGTGTAGCTGTAATTGTACGCGTCGATCTTTCGTAGATTCAGATCGGATTCCGTCGTTCACGATTATTGAACCCTTCTCATTCTCCACTGTGTTTTATTGTTCTTAAAATTGAATAGTATTTGTGTAATCTCTTTAATTAAGAAAAAATAAATAAGATTGATTTGTTAAGATGACTACTGAATTCATTAACCATTCAATACGTTCGGTTTCGAAGGGGAGAATCTTACAGGTAGCGATTGGCTACGACAAAGTTATTGAATATTTCTTGTTAATTATTATAATAAATCACGTTTTCAGTTTTTTTAAACTAGGCTCAATTTTAGACATTTTAAATTTTATTGGTTCCAGTCAAGCAATAAAAAAATTACCATATTATATAACTTACTTTCTAATGATAATAATTACGACTTTGACAGTTATTTAAAGACATCAACGCTAGCGGAGCCGCGGGTAAAAGCTAGTCGTTAATAAAATACTTTCTATTCATATCCATTCTAAGTAGAAATTGGCTTAAAAATTTTTTTTTATATTACTTGTTATATTAGAAATGCTTAAGTTAATCGCTTGTATTGTTTATTTCACATAAAGCTTAAAATTAACCGTATATGAAAAATGCAATGGATCAGGAATGGACAAAAAGGTGTAATATGCTTATTTTCTTATTGAATTTTACTAAATGAGGTATTCCTGATGTTGCATTCAACTGAACGAAAAATATCAATACGAATATGATTAGGATATAAATATTCTGTTTTCCGAGAAATGTTCTCAAGTAAATTTTGTTTGCAAAATAAGTAAAGTCGAGTTTGTTGAAAATTGTAATGTGAGTATTCTCTCATTAAACTAATTAAATTTTATTTTTAAACTATAAAAACTTTAATCAATTGTAAAAAAAAATTTTTTTTTTGTGATACCGCTTATTTTACTTCTAAAATGATTTATTTTCTTTGTAAATTATTTGGTTTTTTTATGCAGAATTTTTTTATTCGGTCTATATTAAGTTTAACGAATCTATACAAATAAATTAATTACAATAAAATACGAGGCAAAATTCATTGTTCCTTTCAGTACTGGGTTCGGAATTGATAAAAAAAACACGCACACGCACAAATGATGCATTTGATGGTTGTCGGATCATGCCGCTAACTCATCACTCTCTTGTTCGACATTTTTAAAATTATTTATTTTATTTGTTGCTGTTCTTCAAGCACCATCTGTGACACCATAAAATGTGGATCGGATTATTACGTGTTCGCATTTTTGGAATTTTTTAAAAAAGGAATGTGACTTTTTTTTGGAAGCCTACAATCTTTTTAAGGCTTCCAAATTTGTTTGTTTAAAGTCGACGGAGGTGTTCAAAAGTAACCTAATGCTCTTCTAAATAATTAAATAATTTTTAAAAATTTGGAATTTCATGTGATTTTTTATGGAATATCAACTTAGTGTAGATGGTTTATTACTCCCTCAGTCCCAAATTATTTGATACATTTGAATACTTTTGTACAGTTATTGACACTGATTATTTTATGCTTTTGTTTAAACATTTTTCAGAGATTTATTTCAGAGTGCGCTATGTTATCAAACAAACATACCAAGAATTCTACGAGAATAAATACCAGTGTTTCCTTAGAAAATATTGTTCTGTACTTATGTATGCAGTGGCGTAACTAACATCTCCAAAATCCCCGCATTGCGGGAGGAAGCCAGGTCTTTAGGGGGCCCAAAGTTTGATTGATGCCTTGTACGCTCCCTTTGTAAGATCTGATTTTTTGGGCACAAAACCTGACTTTGCAAAGGGGCCCTAATATTCTCCATTATGCCACTGTATGTATGTATTGTTTGCGAGAGAATACAACAAAAAATAAACTGACCAAGTACCCTTAAACAAAGGAAAAGTGCATACAATATGACGGCTTAGATCATTTATAACATGAAAACGAAAATTAATGAATACGTAGCATACCGTAATTTACCTAATCAGACACACCTCAGCAAAATACTTTATTAAGACATACAACTGTTTATAATGAAAATTAAGTAGCTGACTTTGCAAAAACTGGCTACTTTAAAAAAAAAAAGAAATGAATAATATTGTGAGGGAAGAGGTATCTTTCCCCTCAGTGTGGGTAGGTGGAAGGAAGACTAACCATACTCCAAAGTAATTTCACTATTTATTTTTAGTATCAACAACAACGCCAAACCTTATTAACCAAGTCTAGAGATGCAACCAAATTCGAAATATGAATTACAATAGTGAGGCCGACGAGATACGAGAAGACTAATAATTAAAACAGATCACACACACACACACTTACGTCCACGAATACCTTTGAATTCTCTTAGCGACCTAATCTAATTTAATTTCTATTTGACAAATCGTCAACTTTAATATTACAATATTCAGCTACTAAGTACCCACGCCTTACTTCACGTTTAATCAATTACTGCTAGCCGAAGTAATCTAACCTCTCTCGCTCTTTCACATCTTCTCTCTAACTCGAAAGTTTAATCTTTATATACAAGACTTAATTTGCATGCTCACATCTTCTTCGCTGGACTGTTTTCAATAAGTCAAATTTTAAAGACCATTTTTCCCCAAGAGGATTTATTAGTAGAAAAAAGAAAGAAACGAGCCTTACAGTAGTCGCATATGATGTATAATATCTGACATGTTATCGGGGTAAATACGCAATAGTGACTTTAATCCTGAAAAAAATGAATCGGGTATGATTGGAAATAATTTTCTATCGAATACTTATATATTTAATGAAAATTTTATTTAATTAACACAAGGAGCAATGCAATTTTTTACCCAAAATATTTATTCTTGTTCAATTTGGGGAAAAGCGGAGACAATAAATTTATGAAAACTAAAATATGACACATACACTTGGGATTTCAAAGTATTTAAAAGTCGTTGAAAAACAGCGTCAATAACAGTACCACTGTTAGTTGTCGAAACATTTTGATTTGTGTTCATGTCGAGCTTGAGTTTATCTTTCAGAAAAGCTATGAGCGGCTCAGCTTCTGAAGTTAACGTTAAAATCACCATTCAAAATCATGGGAAGCGAGTGAGTTTTTTTTAAAAAGAGCAGAACCACCTTCGGTATACGGTTAAAGTACAAAATGCAGGAAATCTTTAATTTTTTTTAACTGTTTGATTCGAAGAAATGTATGCGACCACCAAAATGACGGTTTGTCCATTTTCAAACACAACGAGTCCTGAGACTTTGACATTTGAGCGTAAGAATCGCAAGTTTATTATGGATGCAGTCTAGTAAGAATTGCTGGTATGTGCGGAAGGCTGGCGGCTCAATTGCTATTAGAGTTGGACCCCGAGACAAGGGTAGCGAAGAGACACCACCAAGAGCACTGGTTGGTCAAATCAAACAGTCCGCGCTTCCCCGACTTCCTATTACGCATTTCCGTCCCTTTTCACGAAATCACTCCAACAAATATCCAGCAACCGAGAGTAAATATGTTACACATCAAAAACACTGAATAGACCGTGACACTGACGTGTTGTCTTCCGTGCTGCGCTCTGCGTTATTCCGACCTGCAAAGGTGCGGCCGAGTTATTGATTGCTGAGTTTTCGGGACTCTACTGTATATGCATTCCTACAAACAGAAAAATTATGTAAATGATTTATAAGATTTTATAAATACAACCTTGTTTAAGGCATCCGACTACGTTCGGAATCGTGATTTTACAAAAGCTAACACACAATGGAATTTTTTTTATTAATGCTTAGTGTCACTTAGATTAGAGTACACGCATAAAATTGTTTTAAGAATATTATTACAATAAAAAACTATTTAAAAGTATTATTTTGGGCAAAAATGAACGTAGAATTATCTATTTTCAAAACATTATGCTTTTACGAAATATACTTCTATAATAATAATACTTCTATAATAATAATTTCGTAGGAAGATTCGTTCACCAGTAATCTCATAAAATTAATTATCTTCTAGCTCAGAGTTTTTCAAACTGTGGGGTGCTCGCCCCCTTAGCGAGGCGTGTTAACCTTATGTGGAGGGCGCGAGCATGTCGCAGATAAAAGATTGTTTAAAAATATTATTAATTTACTAAAGCAAAAAAAAAAAAAAAAAAAACATTTTGACATAATAAAAAAATAAAATGCACATTTACACTGATATATTTAAGTGGCGCATATCCGGAGGACAGAACTCGTGATCTACGGATTCGTAAGCACGTAACATCCCACAAGACAAAAGTGATCACACTTGTCCGGAAGCTATTACTATCTTATATAGTACCGCTACACTACTCTACTAGAGAGTCGGTAGATTGGTGAACGAACGATATATTTGTTATGGCCAGCGTGTGAGCTGTTATTGTTAATTGGTGGTGTTGCGTCTAGGGAGTCTGACGCGCGACTTTAATTGCTGCGTCAAGTGGGTCTGACGACTTTTGGTTGCTCTTTTAGCTGGTAGATGGCGCCACGACGGATCAGAAGGTTGCCTTTTCCTTAATTCAGCTAGGGCCACCAACGAAGTGGCGCTTATCCGGAGGACAAAACCCGCACCTATGGATTCGTAAGCACGTAACATCCCACTAGACAAAAGTGATAACACTTGTTCGGAGGCTGTTACTGGCTTGTATAGATACCGCAACAGTGTTATCAGTATTGTACAATGCATTTGACAGTTAATTTATCAATACTAAGTTAAGAACAAATTTAATAATTAGTATTGACTCCCATGGGTTATCATATGCAAAATTGTATTCAAAGGTGTGTACAAAATACTTATTTTGATAATTTGTACGGTTTATAATTAAGGTCGTATTGTAGCTTTAGTGTAAAATTATTATTATAGCATTCAATACATTGTTATTGCATGGGGGGGGGGCGAGATTAAAATTATCATTGAAAATTGTGTCGTAAATATTGAAAGTTTGAGAAGCACTGTTCTAGTTAATGAACCGTGAATTCATTGGGAAGAAAATGATCTTTCTGGTGTACTAGTCATAGAGTCATTAAAGAATGGGGTCTGACTCAAGAGCGTGCGAACCCTGTAAATTTGTTACGAAAAATTTGTCCTAAAATAAGTGCTGCACTTGTGGAAAGCAAAAAATAAGAAAAAAATATCAGGTTGTGATAATTTTAGTCGCAAATAAAACAATTTTAATTGATATTTAAGGAATTTCTTGCACATAATAGAGTTTCGGGATTACAAGACAGATTTTGCGGAAGAAGATTTTGATGACGTTGTTTTTCATTATTGAAATGGTCTATTTCGGGGGTTGACCATCCATTTTGGGAAGAGTGCCACTATTTGATAAAAAAAAAATTATTATGCGCGCCACTTCTAACTTTTCCAACAAACATGGAACAGTGGATAAATGTTGCTTATTATGGGATTTTTACACAAATAGCACATTATTTAATGCATCTACGTAGTCGAAAGTTAAAAAATAATATTAAAAATATACAGACTTAAGTTATATTGTTAAAATTTTTTATAAGTTCAATCAATTATGTTAGGTATATCTATATATATAAAAGAGAAAAGCGACTCACTGACTAATCACGATATCTCCGAAACTATTCAACCTACAGACTTCAAATTTGGTAGACATGTTCCTTTCATAGAGTAGAGATCAGCTAAGAACGGATTTTGCGAAATTCGAACCGCAAGGGGTGTTACGGGGGTTAAAGGGTGTTATAAATAATTTTTTCCATTTTTACACTACTCAACGTACAATCTTGAAATTGGGTAAGCAGATTCCTTTCATAGAGTAGAGATCCGCTACAAAATGGGTTTTGGGAAAATAGCCCCCCACGTAGCGTTCCAGGGAAATAAGGGGCGTAAAAAATAAATAATTTCGTTTTTAAAATACTTGACCTACCGGCTTGAAAATTGGTAGGCATAATTCTTTCATGGAGTTAATATCCGCTACAAAATGGGTTTTGGGAAAATTGACCCCAAGGGGTGTTGAGGGTGGTTAAAGGGAGATATAAATAATTATTCCGATTTTTAAACTATTAGACGCACAGTCTTGAAATTTGGTAAGCAGGTTCCTGTCATAGTGTAGAGATACGCCACAAAATGGATTTCGTGAAATAGACCCCCAAGTGGCGTTGAGGAGCTTAAGGGGTGTTATAGATAATTACTTTTCCATTTTTAAACTCCTGGAAAAACAGTCTTTAGATATTATAAACAGAATCCTTTTATGGAGTAAAGATCCAATATATAATGTGTTTTGGGAAAATCCGCCTCCAGGTGGCGTTGTGGGGTCTCAAGGGGCGCTAAGGATAATTTTTTCCATTTTTAGTTTATTAGACTCACAGTCTTCAAATTTGGTAAGCAGATTCCTTTCATAGAGTAGAGATCCGCTACAAAATGGGCTTTGTGAAAACAGACCCCCAAGTGGAGTTGCGGGGGCCCAAGGGGGGTTATAGATAATTATTCCCATTTTTAAAATATTAAAAGTACGGTCTTGAAATTTGGTAAGCAGATTCCTTTCGTTGAGTACAGAACCGCTGTAAAATGGGTCTCGCGAAAATTAACCCCCAAGTTTCATTTCGGGGGATTAAGGGGCATAGTAGATAAATATTTCCGTTTTTAAACTATTCGATCTACCTGCTTGAAAATTGATAGGCATGTTCCTTTCATGGAATAGAGTTCCTCAAACAAAGTGTAAAACAAAAATCGACACCCAAGGAGGTTGCGAGGAGTGAAGGGGAGTTATAGGAAAAAAAATCCTGTTTTAGAATTGTTAGACTTGCGTACTTGAAATTTGTTAAGCTTGTGCCTTTTGTTGAATAGGGATCCACTAAGAATGCATTTGACGGGAATCAACTCCTGGAGGAGCAAAAGGTTACTGGGGCGTGTTGACAAACTTTCTTAACCACTAAGAACGGTTTTTGGGAGAACGACTCTCAACGGAATTACGAGGGGGGCGGGGTATTGATAGTAAAAATTTTGTTTTTACCCTATTAGATTTAGATTTGAAATTTGGCTTGCATGTTTATTTTAGGGAGTAGAGATCCACCTAAAATTGGTTTTGCGGAAATCCACTTTGTTATAGGGTTACGAAAGTGTAAACATCATTCTATACTCAATTTTAGAGAATAGTAGATAATGGCAAATGAGTAGTTCTGTCCTTTTTTTTTATCAAGAGGCGAGAGTTACAGGTATAAGTATATTTTTCAATACAATAGAATTCTTAATGCTAGGACTTAGATATCAATTTTATATATATATAAACAGATATATTTATAAAACATCATGAAATACCCAGCGAAGCGGGAGGGTAACGGCTAGTATATATACACATATAACAAAAAATGAGTAACTCAAATAATTTAATTTAAAATAATTATGCTAAACGCTCAATATTTTTTCTTAGTGTGGTATTAGAATTACTACTTTTTAATACCAAGTCATCTATATTAGACTTAGCTCTTACAGATGCTGACAAAATTAAGTTGTTATAGGTGCACATTAGCTAATTTTTTTGAGTGATATCCATTCTATTATGTTTATAGCAGCAAACATTTATTTACAAACATATTTTGATCCAAATTTTGAGGGGGTTTTTTTATATCTAAGACTTCACAAATAAAATTGTAAAATTTTTTTCTTTATTATCTTTTAAAAATTTTTCAGTAAATCTTTCATGTGCCACTGCTGCAATTCCATCGTGCCACACAGTGGTACTCAGGTTGGCCACCCCTGGTCTATTTTGTACGAGTTGCCTCCGTCTGACATCATAATTATTTTCCACACATGTTTGTATAGTTACAAATACATTGTCAAGCTTTTCTTCTTCCATATTTTGAAAAACGTCTTCAAAAGTGTGAATTAAGGTATCCGACTGGTTGCGACAACTTTTTTTTAAGAAATGGAGATATGGGGATTTTTTGTTGTTGTTTTTAGATTTGTTTAGATATTTTATGAAAAATATGCTAAAATTAAGAAGAGAAAAAGAAATTATTATTATTAAAATGGGAGAAAGGGGTAAAAATTGATAAAAAAAATAACATAAATGCGGCCCATTCTGTACCAAAAGTTTATAAGCACATTTTCAATTTTTCAATTCCGATGTGCTGCTATGTTATTCTATTTTGAAGTGACTTTCAGAATAAGAGATATTTTAAGTTTTACAGAAACAAGAGCTCTTTATCTTAGTTGTTATATGAAATTGCTTGAAAAACAGTAATTATATTCACATAAGGAACTGTAAATTTTGTAATAAAACTGTGATTAATAAATCTGAAGGTTAAAACACTTTTACTATTATATAGAACATACACAAGAAATTTCAGTTAATTATTTTCAAATCTTTTTAAGCTATCGCTGGCCCCGTGAGTATTTAAAAAAAAACACATTTCGAGTAAAACGCGTTTTAAAGTATGACATATATCTTGCTCAAAGTAATGGCATCTGCTCTTACTAAAACATTTATAGTTTTTGTCCTAGTGAACGGAAAATAATAAATTTGGTATTTTTATAAAGCTAATAAGATGTCCTATAAAATAAAATCATAAAAAAAATTGTCGATTTTTGGCAAAATGCCCAATTTTAGGGTAGTCGGATACCTTAAGTTGTCAATATTCTTTGCGGGCATGTGATGAAGTAATGACTGCCGTTACTTTAAAAAATCCGAGATCGAGTACATTTAAATCCGGACTATTTGGAGGTTGGCGATGCAGTTGCAAATTTTATCCATCTTTTAAACATTCTTCTGTCATACTACCAAACGTGACCTGGCATTGAAATGAAGCAACTAATTCGGGACAAAAATTTTTACTTAAATGTAATTCTAAAATTGGGACACAGGAGTATTATATTTTCAAGAGTGCACACACTTATAAATCTTTTCTTTATTGAAGGTGTCTGATAGTTTCTTATAGACTCTTCTTTAGTTTAGTAGTAATTTTAAAATACTAATCACGTGTTTGAAATTGGAAGCTTAGGCCATTATAAAAAAAAAGTTAAAATGCAATTTTTTTAGAACTTCAAGGAGTTATCTCGATACTGAAAAATGTATCTGTCAATTATTTTTTTAATGGAACGCATTTTTATATTTAGTAACTTGTTTTTTAATTTTGAATATCAAGTTATATTAAACTTATTTTTACTTTCAACATAACTTTTTCAGCACTTTTCTTTCTTTTGCGTTTCAAGTTATTGCTTTCATATTACTACATGGCACAATCGCTGAATCATGCTAGTCTCTGATTTCTCAAACCGTGCGCAACGAAAAAATTTAAATTTATCATTCACAGGCAAGCATTACCATAAACGCATAAGTCTGCTAATAGCTTCGATTTTAAAAATCTTTTTCCAAGGATACTAATAATTTAAAAATTTGTCAAATTCTTCATAACAACTAAAATTTCCTCTTAAATTTCCTTCTACACATTTGAGGTTTCTTGAAAAGACATATAGTATTTTTTTTATCACTAAGAATGAAATCATCTGGACAAAATATCTGCCTTCATGCGAATAATTTCTACGAAAATAATCTAACATTCAGGAGCGTTTCTTGCTTGATTTAAATCTTATTACAATTATGTAAGGAATTCTAATTAACAAACATCATGTTATAAAAATGTACACAATTTTACCCTTATAATGCATCTAAAGTTGCAATGTTAATACGATATTTCATACCTGGTATAATATTTAGTAAAAATATACATAAATAAAATTTTTAATCAAGTTTAAAAATTCGAATTAAAAAAAAAACCGTTTGCCGTATTATTTTTGTTCGAGCTTTTGATTGCTTTGATAGGAAACTTTTCATTTAAATATTACAACTATAGCCATTGTATACTAGACACTATGAAGGAAATTTTTTTCTAATTTATATTAATTCATTTTGAAAATTGATTTATGCCAAAGAAAGTACAATAAACTTTTTTTTGACAAGAATGTATAATCAAGGGAGAGTTTTTCCCCATAAAATCTCAATGTAATCTCCACATACCATTCATGATTTATTCTTTGTTTTAAGTGCAATATTTTGTAAACTCCCCATGTTTCGAAAAATAAGATATTTTAAAACTAACTCCGCACTCTTGTAGTTTTATCTACGGATACCTTGGATAAAGACCACATTTCAAAACTCATCATTCATTATATCTAAGCCCTTATCTAAGACACTTTCTTAAACTCTAATTGTAACGTATCATGTATTGTAGTTATTTTCTTTAATAGTATCAGGAGTAATAGTAATGTTCATGTTATCCTCAAGAGTCAAATGAGTGGATATTTTTGAGTAATGCTAAAAGCACTCTGAAAGAGTTTTCTAACATTTAAGAAGAGATACAACATATTTGGATTATAAAGTGATGAAGTGCGTCGTAGAAAGACTATGGGAATGAGGTGTAGCATTATATTTTGCAAAAGGTGATATAAAGTACGGCTGAAGAACATTAAAAAAACTAATTCATTGATTGAATAATTTCTTTGTTGTCGCATCGATTTGGATGGTCAAAAGTAAACGTATAAGCAGAAATATGATTAGCTCTCACTTGAAAGTCAGTGCAAGTAAGCTATAGTCGAGATGGCCTTTTGCTTCGAGTTTGCCAAAAATTAGGGAATCCATGAACTATTTCATACTTGAGAGGCAGATTATAATTTGGTTTCGCGTTGTTTCTGCTTGTATTGGAGATTAAGGATTATACAGAAAAGTTTTTTTATACATTAATGTGGCAGTTGCATACGTATCACTACTTATCTGCGTTTATACCGGCAATGAAGTTGATTTTTACGAATTGTCTTCTCTGCGAAGATTTGCTTAGAACAATTTTAGCCACGAAGGAGTAACGTGTTGCCCGACCGGTATAGTGGTTAGCGACGCTGACTGCTGGGCCGTAGGGCCTCGGATCGAATCCCGGAGAAGGCATGGTTGTTTGTAAATGTATAGTGCTTTTGCGACGTGG